>JANTPZ010004924.1:0-13104 GCA_025593235.1 Vachellia pachyceras | reverse complement strand
CATCAATTGATATTAGAGCTGGATTGACCTCTAAGAAAAGAGCTACTTATAGAAGCTGCAACCTGGTCAACCTATGGGGAAGGTGACAAAGTCCTAGGATGCTCACTTAAGAAGGCAGCTTTTGATCTTCATGTTGTACCTTCCTCATGGGTTGATCAGGTTGTACTTTCTGCAATTAGCCATTTCTATGTAGATAGGTCTGGTTTTGATACCAATTCATGGGACCTAAAGAAAACCACAAGTGATACATGAATTACTTATGGCTCCCTGATGTTGGACTCCATCTTTCTTTTTGGTTATTTTTACTTATCTCATGTGTTCTTGTTGTTCTTTGTCCAGGCCTTTAACATGATGAATTTTCTCAGAGAAACCCAGCAGTTCTATCCAGTTCTTTCTTTGTACAATACTTTCTTAAAAGGCTGCACAAAAATGCAGGCTATAGCACATGCAAGCAAATGTTTGGACTTGATGGTAAAGCACATGGTTGGAAACAATGAAGTCACTTACACACTGCTTCTTAAGGTTTGTATATGCAGAGTATCATCATTCTATTATTGATTTTGAAGATGATAGATTGCTATTGTTCTCGTTTAGCTACAAGTAATTTATTTTGATTTTTGAACAATGTTTGGTTGATTTCAATATTTGACTTTTTTTTTAATGATAAGTGGATAATTTATCTAATCCTGTTTCTCAGCTTGCAGTTTTGCAGAAAAACTTGTCTGCAGTTCATCAAATTTGGATGGAGTATGTTAAGCACTATAGTTTTAGCATAATTGCTCTGCGTGAATTTATATGGTCCTTTGGAAGGTTGGGAGATTTAACGTCTGCATTTAAGGCGTTGCAACAAATGGTTTCCTTAGTCAACAAGGGAGGCATTTATGTTGATAGTAAAGATGATGGGAAATTTTCCACCAAACATAAAGGGAAAAGTGACGTTAATAAGAAGTTGTATTTTACTAGATTGGACGTCCCTATACCTTTAAAAGGAGAGCTAGGTTCAACCATATTGGATATGAAGGAGAACAAACAGGTTGACCCGTTTATATGCCCTACTTTTGAACACTCATCAGATGTTAATTCTGCAAGCATAGAAGCTAAGAGTGTTGGAATGTGTTGGCTTAATGGACAAAAATATCGAGCACGAATTACGAAGGTTTTGAGGTGGTCCTTTAGTGAGGTCATACATGCATGTGCACAAGTTCAAAATTATGACCTTGCAGAGCAGCTTTTTCGGCAGGTAGGCATGTTAATTCAGTTTGTTATTGTCTGTGATGGGTTATGTATTATAGTGCCTGTATTAAGGAATTATTCTCCCTGACTTTTTAACCATGTCATATTTTGTAAATATTGCTTTCACATCCTTATTCTATGTCTCTATGAAAGCATCTGGGAACAATATTGCTTTGTTAATTTACAATCTTATTTGCTTACTTATATTGCAGGTAATACTTTCTCATGCTTACTGAAAATAGAACAGGAGAATTTTATTGACTGCGTTAAATCTGTATCATACATAGTAACAAGGTCTTCTCTGTTCAGATGCAAAATCTTGGGTTGCAGCCGTCCAGCTATACATATGACGGTTTTATCAAAGCTGTTGTTTCTCAGAGAGGCTTCAGTGAAGGCTTGAAAGTGGTTAGTTTATAATGGCCTGCTTGTTGCACCGTTATCTCCAGTGATTTTCTATTTTATCATTTGTTTGCTAGATAGAAGGGGATGATGGTGAAGTTCCAAACAGAAATTTGGCGGCCGCTCAATATTACTTTTCTCTGGTCACAAGCACCCAAGTTTTAATCTGATACAAGTTTCACTTTATGGTTTATATTATCTGTTTTTACTATTGTTCTTATATTCTGTTTTTTATTTTATTTTCAGTTAAAAATTATGCGGCAGAAAAAATTAAAGCCATATGATTCAACTCTAGCAACACTTTCAATCAGTTGCAGTAATGCACTTGAACTAGATTTGGCAGAGGTTTTGCTGAATCAGATTTCTATATGTCAATATCCACGCCCTTTCAATGCTCTCCTTGCATCATGCGACAAAATGGTGAGTTCAAATATGAAACTTTGGAGCGCAAATGTAATTTTATGTTTTCTGTTAGCATTGTTAAAATTTAGTTTACTAGAAAACTGAAACCTTTCCTTTAGCTAGCCCAGTATTTTTTATGAAACTTTTTTGCTGGTGGTAATTGCTAATTTTGATGCTTTACCTTTTTTATAATATCTAATAGAAACTATAAACAAATGAATACCCTTTTATCACTTTTATATGGCAGCTTGTCTTTCTCTGAATAATATTCCTGAGGTTCTGCTGCAAAGGCAGCATAAATAATTTATTTTATCATCATAGCAACATATATTTTTATTACCTAAATGTATCTGGAAATTTTGTTATATCTTATAGTGGAGCTTTCATTTTCCTAGTATTGAGGAATTTCTAAGGGTTTCTATTTTATTCTTCCAAACAAATGTGCAGAACAAACCTGAACGTGCTGTGCAAGTCTTAGCCAAGATGAAGCAAATGGATATTGCACCTGATATCAGGACATATGAGTTATTGTTTAAATTGTTTACTAATGTAAACCCCCCGTATGAGAAAGGAAATATGATATCACAGGTAGAAGTTGCAAAAAGAATCGAAGCTATAGAAAGTGATATGGTCAAAAATGACATTCACCATACTTATCACTCATTGAAAAGCTTGGTAAATTCCAATTCTGAATCTCCATTTTCCATTTAAATGAAGGATGGTGCAAATTTATGAAGCTTTTCCTTTGCACGTATCTATATAAAACTGATATTAGTTATTAAAGATTATTGATTAGGTGAATAATATAAACATTTTGGGATGAATTTAAGGGGACAAAGTGTACAGTAGTCCTAACTACCAAAGTTTAAATCTTCTGTAGTCCTTTGTGTGTTAGCATCATGCTAAATTTGTTTCTGTTTTTAATAATTGCAAGCACCCCCCCCCAAAAAAAAGACGCACAAATTAAGGAAAAAGAACTTGCATATGGGAGATATTGTAAAGGATCCTATTATGATGCTGCTAGATGTTGAAGTATCTCAAAAGTTCACTTGGGTTAAAAAGGGCAGTTCTGATTGTAGATTTCATGTTTTTTTTTTCATGACTTGGCTGTGTCCTCTTTTATTTTCTGCCAGTTGAGGGCCCTTGGAGAAGAAGGCATGATAAGAGAGATGATGCAATACTTACACGTGGCTGAGAATCTTTTCATTCATAAAGACCCTACTTTGGGAACAGCTGTGTACAACATAGTGTTACAATATCTTGCTGTAGCCAAAGAAGTATGTGATTTTCACATTGTATTTTCTCTA
Source organism: Vachellia pachyceras (assembly GCA_025593235.1). Taxonomy (NCBI): domain Eukaryota; kingdom Viridiplantae; phylum Streptophyta; class Magnoliopsida; order Fabales; family Fabaceae; genus Vachellia; species Vachellia pachyceras. The sequence continues at coordinate 9,763 of JANTPZ010004924.1, read as the reverse complement.
TTTCAACTGGTGTTTTCTGAAGTAGGTACCTCGTTATGCTTGTATTGCTGGAAATTGATGTTTCAAATTGATATCCAGAGTCGCATGGCAATTGAAATTTTCAAGATGATGAAGTTATGTGGCTTCCAGCTTACTCCTGCAACATATAATATAATGATTGATTGTTGCAGTACACTACGATGTTTCAGATCTGCTTCTCTGCTGGTTTCAATCATGATACGTGAAGGCTTTTGTCTAAGCGCTCCAACATATACTGCTCTCATTAAGGTTCTTCCTGTTTTCCCTCTGATTTTGCGGTCCAAATTATTATTATTAATCTTATCATTGTCGGTGAAGTTTCTGCCATTGCACATGATTTATCTCAGACAGAGTGAGCAATACAGAGTTTTGCTTTTTAAAGTAATGCTGTCAATCTACAAGTGACAATCGTACCTATTTGATGTTGTCATATTTGTCCAACTATGATAAATTCAAATTCTGAACATGACAATTCTCAGAGGCTCAGACAGCCAGCCTGCTGGGCTCAGACGCATTTTGTTTGAGGATCAAATGGGACTCACTTTCTCAAGACTTTGTAACCTCCAGGCCTAGGCGCCTTTGACGATTCCCCCAGTTATCAAAAAAAAAAAAAAAGTTTATGTGCATAACAAGTTTGAATATACATATTCTTTAAATGTTTGGTGTTCTTAATGGTCCAGTCGTCCTTGTCCATTTTTGCTTATCTTTTCCTGAGAAGGTGTTATATCAGCAAAAGGAGCGCTTTTTTTTATCGCAAACTCATTAATGAAGGTTGCTTACAATTGATACCTATCTCCATTTTGTTGTATTATTCCCTTTGTGCTTGCCTTGATGTATTGTTAATGAGTTTCCATGGAACCATTCTTACAATTTTACGGTGTTCAAGTTTGTAGCCTTTCTGTCAACTTGACAGTGAGTTTGTTTTTGTCAGGTTCTGTTGGAAGATGAGAATTTCAATGAAGCCTTGAATCTTTTGGATCATATGAGATCAGATGACCTGAAACTTGATGTGGTAGTGTTCAATACAATTCTTAGAAAGGCATGTGAGAAGGTACTTCATATTACACATTGATATCTTTACGTTTTAGGAAGTAGACATAAGAGAGAAATCTGTTCAAGTGTCTATATCATAGAATATAAATAAATTGCATATATTCTATTAAAGCAAATATGACTATATTGCATCTTGGATACCAGTTGTATACTCCGTTTGTTTTGTTTGCAAGACCCTGGTGTTTAGGAGGAAAAGTGGTTGTCTTTATTGTGCTCTATTGATGGAGAAAACATTTAGGGTTAAAATAACTTTTGGTCATCATAGTTTCCCTCAATTTGGGTTTTGATCCTTGTAATTTCAAAGTTGTGTTGTTGGTTCATGAAATTTAGTTCATCTGAAACCATTAGTCTTTATAGTTTCAAAAGGACCTAAATCAAAATTAACGCCTTTAAAATTGCTGACTGGTCGTTGATATGATTATTTTTGCTGAAGTGGTCTGATGACTTGATATGGTCAATGTTTACGTGAACTGGTTAAACCCACTTTTAAAGTGGTGATTTTGATCCCTCAAATTTACCCTGTCTAAAACTATTGGTCCCTGTGTATTGAAAAGGATCTAAACTTGATATTAACACCGTTAATTTTACTTATGTGTCACCGACTCTGTTAATCATGGTAAAATAGCTTAATAACAAAAAAAAATATTATATTTCACTTTTAATAAATAATTGACTTCATTGAGTTTATTACCATAGAACTCAACGGTTACATCTACTTATTTGATATTATATTTTGATTCCGCCCTTAAAAAAATGAACGTCTGCTCTAACAATTCCATCTCCGTGTCAGCTCTTCGCCACCTGGGGATGTAGTATGTTCCAAGGATTAGGCCGTTTGCCATTAAAGTGGTACATGAGCTGGGTTTCCACGTGAAGACATAATTGTTAAAATGGATGTTCCTTTTTGAAAGGTGGAATCAAAATATAATGTCTATGGTGGCGAACTCAATGGAGTTAGTTATTTATTAACAGTGAAATGTAAGATTTCTTGGTTATTAAGTTATTTCACCATAATTAACGGAGTTAGTGACACATAAGAAAAATTATCAGTGTTAATATCGGGTTTAAGTCCTTTTAAAACTACGGAGATTAACAGGTTTAGACAAAGTAAGCTTGAGGGATCTAAACCACTACTTTTAAACTTCAAGGAACAAAACTTAAATCAAGATAAACTGTAGGGATCAAAAATGGGTTTAACCAGTCTACATAAACATTGATCATATCCAGTCATCAGGCCACTTCAATAAAAATAACGGCATTAGCATCAGATTAACAATTTTAATGTCGTTAACCTTTGACTTAGGTATTTGAAACTATAGGGATTAACGATTTTAAATGGACTGAACTTCATGGACCAAAAACACAAATTTGAAATTACATGGACCAAAACCCAAATTGAGGGAAACTATGAGGACCAAAAATTAGTTTAGCCCAAACATTTATTGTGATTTCTCACATGATAACCTTTTCTCAAAAAAAAAATTATAAAACTTTTTTCCCATTAGGGAAGGATTGATGTTATCGAGTTCATTGTGGAGCGTATGCACCAAGGGAATTGTCTGCCCGATTCAACGACTTGCAGCTCTGTCTTCTGTGCATATGTTGACTCTGGTTTTCACAACACAGCAATTCAAGCATTGCAAGTTTTATGTATACGCATGCTTAATGGCTATGTAGTCATGGATGAAGAGAAGAGAAAATTAGTGGATGAATTCATCCATGCCGAAGATTCAGCCGTGGAGTCAAGGATACTTGAATTTTTTGAGGAGTCTGAAGAGAAAATTACTGTTGCCCTGTTGAATTTACGATGGTGTGCCATAGCTGGGTTCCCGATGTGTTGGTCAGCTGATCAAAGCCTTTGGGCTAGAAGACTCAAAATAGTTTAGCAGGGTGCTGCTTTGTCTGAATTCTCTAATGCAAGGTTTGGTAATGCACAGTGCTGTTGCTGCTCTGTTCGGAGTGTTGTTATTTTTTTTTTTTTTGCCTTTTGATAACCACATGCATCCTTCTGTTAAACAAAATATGTTGGAGGCATTATCAGGTGCCACTCCTATTAAGAAATGTTAATGGGAGCTTCATCTTTGATTCTTCAAGAGGAATGGAATTTTGAGTCTACAAGGCATTGTCAATTGGCAACAGGCTACATACAAATTCTTGTGACCAAATGCTAACATGATCTTCTACCAAGTAAAGGGTGCTTTTTCAACCTGGGAATTGCATTGTACGTTAAAATATGCTGGGTTTAGAAAAGGTTGGGGAGAACCAATACCGGGAAGCACATAAAGACCTGTTTTGCCTGACACCGCCACTTATGTTAATTCAATTTTATTATATGATCTAACAATATCTGAACATTTGGTCGGTGAATAAATCACCAAGGCCCGTTTGGTCAGCTCTGGGAAAGGTAGTCCTTTCCAATGTACGATAATGTGAAATATCTAGTGATTTTCTCTGGTTTTCACTTAATGATGGCTATTTATTTTTATTATTAATTTTCATTGAGAGATCACAAACTAAACAGGACCTAAGTTTGCTTAAGTTGATCCGTAGATTCTTACTTGTTAATTCATCGTCAACTATTAATTCATTGTTTTTCCCTGTCGGGTGGTGTCTATAATCTTTAAGGTTTAGACAAACTTGTTATATTAGAGCCACTTAGTATAATATAACTCGTTCATTTTCATATTATTTTTTAGTTGAGCTATGAGATTATATATCAAAGTTTTATAATCAAACAGTTCTGACATTTTACCTTTAATGAATAGCCAAAAAAATTTACTGTGTAAGTCATACTTACATTTGGGAAAAAATTAGCAAATTATGGTTAGGCAGAAGTGAATATTATTAGATTTTGGTAAAACAATCATAATCCCAATTTAGAAATAATTATCTTTAATTTTCAATGGCATCACTGTTTTTTCCCAACTTAAATGGAAAAATTGGAATGATACTGTCGCAAATGGATGGCCATCTTTCGCATGCATATAAATCCAATCCTCGTGGCAAATATTTGGTTCACAACAATAGGTTTGAGCATCTTTAACAGCATTCGATTCAATCAAATATAATTGATTATTCATGAAAAAAGTTTAAATAACCAATAAATAATTAAACAAGTCTTGGATTTTTATGTAAAAGCCCTGGACTATCGAATACAAAATTTTAAGGAGGACACATCTCTAAATAACATAGAAGCCCCAAAAAAAAATATAGCATTTTCTTCCATAGCATGGTCATCGATAAACTGAGCCATCAGTGAACAACTTATAAGTGCAAAATCTGAAAGATATTTTTTCACCAAAAAAAAAATCTGAAGGATATCATCGGGCTCGAGCTTTGCGACAATTAGTATTGATAAGCTCCATGCCTCCATCAAGAGTAGTTAAACATTTTCACCTGGCGGCAATTCTGCCAGCTTTGGAGGAGTACCAAGAACTCGTTCCATGTCATAACGAACTTCTATATTGCGGATGCTGTACCCAACGACCATCAACCAGTAGAGCAGCTTTGCAAGTTCAGGCGCACTTGTCTCAGTCACGCTCGTCTGCAACCAGAGTTGAAGGTTATACATATAATAATTACAGCAACAAGCAAGCAAAAAAGATTTTTTGTTCATACCCCAGCATAAACTCAGTGTCGCATAGAATCAGTCCAGATTTAATTTTTAGATCAAAACATCATTTTAATATAGGAAGCAGCAAATACGAGTTCAGGTGAAACATTTACTCTTGAGCAACTTGGTAACACCAGAGAAAGTTCAGTTTGGGTTCGAGTCTCTGTTGACAATTGAATAAAGTCAAATGAGAAAAAGATATTAACCAAAAACCGCATAGGCAAACCTTCATTTGGCTAGGATCTGAAACAGACAGTAATCGCTTTATAAATGTATTCATTGCAAGAATAACGTCCTCCCCAGCACTGCTGGTCAACTCCTACAGAGTATAATAAAATTACGGCACATTATTGATTGATTTTAATAACACAGCTTCTAACTTGCTAAAGATAGAGAGGATACATAGATAAGAGAGTATTTCAATCGTCAATACAGAAGAAATTAAGTATTGCATCAAGAAATCAGAAATTTAGGACAAACTTTAATTAATGGGTTCGACTGCAAAGCTAATGAATGGTGAAGCAGGGCCAAAGTGCTAACAATTTAAACCCCAAAGCACGCAAGTGCACACTTTTAAACCACTAGTATCAAAGTGGAGTTGGGCTAAACCATATATGCCAATATTTCAACCGATCACATATTTGGATCAGTCAACACTTACTCTTCAGCTAAACTAAAGGCAAACAGTAGTTTATGCTGATAAGAAGAAAAGTAAAAGTCACCTTCAAATTATGAGGCTCAAGAGATTTTAAATATTCCAACAATTCATTTTGTGCATTGTTTGATTGTCTACCAACTTGACGATTCAGCTCATCAATTTCCGCTTCTAGTATTTCAATGTACTTTTTAGCATCTATTCTCTCAGGACCAGAAACATTGTTCCACCGAATTACTTCACCTGAAACATTTTTCTGTGTCCCAGGTGCATAGTCTGGCATATCCTGCATCAGTTAGAAGTATAAATATTAAAGAACGTAAAAACTAAAATCTCAAAACCGAAAATTGGACCTATATTAATTTTTTACATGATGGCCGGAGCAAACCTTCATTTAGCATCTGATTTTTCAATACAATACTTAAGCACTATTTTTCTGTGGTTGACCAAAACAATTTTGATAATGCAAATTAAGTCTCCTCACAGAATAAATTCTTTCAACATCTCTTTCCTCATCTATGTCCTAGTCGCTTCACATCTTCATATGAAATCAAAATTAAGAAGCAAAATGAAATTGCTTTTGAGTAGATATGACATTTCCACTTAATAAGCCTATGAATATTAAATTCCATTTATTGTAAATAAAATCTCCCGTGACATTTGAAAAATTGATATCCTCAAAGTTTCTCTCAATATATGATAATATAACACAATTAAAAATAATTTCACCTTTTTATCCTTTACTTCAGGAAGAGCAACCTGTTCTAAACTTTCCTGCAGCTCCAAACGGTATTGGGCATTGCTGAACATGTACCCAGTCATCATGATACTGTACATGAGCTGTGCAAGATTCTCTGCCACCTTAATGAAAGCCAAGTCCGCCCACCAATGTGAGAAAGACACAAAGGTTTAGATAAACACCCAAAAAAATAAATTAAAAAGAAAAGAAAAGAATGACAGTTTACTCCAGTTGCATGGCTCAACATTGCCTTGCAATTCGAGCCACCTTGTGCTTAAACAAAATGTACTTCTTCTCTCTATCAGAGCAGCCATTTGTGGTGAATTGAGACAATATTTCTTAGAATTTTTACGACAATCAATACAGTGCAAGGGATCAAACTCTACTAAAAGACTCCATAATTTCTTTGACGAGCCATAAGTGCCATTTGATAGGAAGGCAAGAATTGCTGCACAGGAAGTCACCAAATGAGGAAAATCAACTGGCAGCAGTGGTCAATAAAAATTACTTCAGATTTTGTTTAAAATCATGGGTTTCTGGAGTTTCATAAAAACTTAACACCGAGGATTGTGGTGCAAATTAGACGGGTACAGTGGTGCAAATTTCAGAAGCTGATACATCAAGCGAAGGTGAAACCCATAAAATGTAATAAAACCAAGCAAGCAAGTATATAAACTCATTAAGGACTTACGGTGGTAACTGTCACAGCAAAAAATTGAGGGGGAAGTGTTCCGATCATATTTGTCACTGTTTGCCTCATTGCATCTACCACCTAAAAGCAAATAAGTTTCATTAGCGAGAATGCATGCATGAATGTCAATAGCAAATTTTACGAGATAATCAACAGGAATTAGTACTATATCTGTGAATGCTTCAGCACCATACCTGTTGGGGTGCTCTTTTCAAAAATAATTCCATAAATTCTGGTTGCACATTCTTAACGTACTCCAGTAAGATCTCTCTCCTGCTCTTTGACTGGTGATTTCCATGAGTGTAATCAGGCACACAACCAGATAAAATCATATGAATACTTTCTAAAACAATGCATCAAGAAAAAACAATAGTGAGCAGAATTATTACGTCATTTTTATCTGCCACTATCACAATGGACATTGCACACTGGAATGGCAAAGACTTCCAAATTTAAACCCAATAATAAGCGATTGGTAGAAAAGATAATATATTACAGAGTGGCTGGCTCAATTTAAAATGCGAAGGCATCAGATGTTTAAATGATGCTGAGCGAAGATTATATGTCACCGGTTTTAAACATTTAAGACAAATTAGACTGATAACGCTATAGCATTACACACCTCTCTAATAAGGCCTAAATCAAATTATTATCTACGGACTTTAGATGTCCGTATATTGAGCAAACATCAGAACTTAAGGTAGTACTTAAGCCTTGCAGCTCTCCCTCCCTACAAACTAATTTTTTGAGATGGCTCTCGCATCTGAAATCGTAGTTACTGTTACTTTCATCGAGTGCCCTTCTACACGGAAGGGCTGAATCAAGGAAATATAGAAGAAAAATGCTACTGGACGCCCAAGAGAATTTAGTTTTGGAAGGATTCCCCAATTAGCACAGGTTTCACCAACTGGTGCTTGCATGGAGGGCCAGCTAATGCAAAAATGGCGACTTTTTTAGGCAGGAACAATATAGGAAAAGTCAGCAAGAGTCAGGTATAAAAAAAAGACTTTTGCAAGGATATACAATGATATATCACACATTGAAAGAACAACGAGACTTGAGATTGTGGTCAGGGGTGGTAAAAAATGCAGAAATGAGACTACTGCAATTAAAGAAAGAGGGATCGATACGGATAAAATATCGACGCTGGTAATAGAGTATAAGGAGTGTAACTGAGCTTTGGAATAAGGCATATTAATCTTCAATCATTCATAGAATTAAGACGATAGCAGAGGATAAGAGTTACCAGAGCGCCATTCGAGGACTTGGAATCGCCTGAATTGTTGGAAGCGTCGTTTTCGGAGGAATTATAAGCTTGAACTCTCAAAAACAATCTTCCTTTATGCTTCAAGTTTCTCGGAAAGTGGATTGATGACGCCGCACGAGTTCGGAAGGACACAAGAATTGTTGAAGAAGTAGAAACAGAAGCAGAAGATAACTGAGGTACGAAGGAGGGTTTCACTGTCAGCGAATACATCACAGCTCCACAGAAGAAACGAGATTGAAAAAAATTGACTCTCTTCGAAGCAATCTCTGATTTCAATCTTACAGTTGCAAACAGGAGACAGCCAAGTGATTCACCATTAAACGTCTCATTTTAATTTTTTGGGCCACTTGATTTGAGCCTTTGGGCCATATGATTCTAATTCTCAATAGTAGGCCCAAAAGGATTTTTCCTGGGTATTGACCCAATTCGATCGGGTTTAATGGGATCACAAAATGATTTTCGGCCGATGGTTTCTTAGCGTACATAATTATGACAGACAAATTTCACCAAAATTCTTACCGAAAAAAATTTCACCAAAATAAATTATGACAGACAAATACTTTTGTCTGATCTCTATACTCATCTTCCATAGAATGTAATAATATAATATAATATAATATATATTAAGTCTATAGGACTTTCATTCCTCAAAACCATCATGTAACACAAAGGATCCATATCTAGTCATCTTCAAGGTCAAAAAAAATCTAATCATGTTTGATTTTAGAAAAGTGGCAACAAATATTTATTATTTTTAATTTTATGACAAATGTTTGAGAAAAAAAAATTATAAGCATTTTTAATCTCAATGATTCAATAAAATTAAACTACTAAAAATTCCTTCTTTGACAAAAAAGTTTGATTATACTCTTTAGCTTCACAATATATTTTAAAATCTTACTGAAAGCCAGTCAAAATAAATTATTCCATGTAATATTGATTCATTACAATTTTCTCATTCATACCTCACAAACCACATATACCCATTCCATGCCAAAGCGAAAATAAATAACGATGGAAAGAATGAATAAATGATTGATGCATAAAATTAGTTTACAGTCTCAAGGATCATTTGGGGAATTTTCTACCACTCTAAAGATAATAATAAAAAATATAAAATATGGAGCACAAAAATCAGCTCCTTATTGTGTAGGAGGAAAATCTTGTGGGGGATCATCAGATGGAGGTGACGTGGTTGAACCAAAGTCCAAGTCAGGGAAGACACCAGGCGGCCTCTCCCGAGGTTCGATGGAAAGTAACTGAGTTGAATCACCCACCACATCCGCCCAACCATAATGAGGTTCAGCACTGCATACAGAAACATCGTCAAACTCCAATTACAAGAGAATGATTATACTAGAGAATGATGGTTAATTTCTTTTTTTCGGTATCTGCTCAACGCAAAATACTAGAGAATGATTATACACTAGAAAAGCAGTGATCTTACTCATAATATGTCTCCTCGTCCACAACTATATCCCAGCTTTCACCGGTTGTACTATTTCCATATTTATGGACTTTCCTGATACAAGCAAAAGCCTCTAATCAGTTAGTAGTGTGGTGCCATGAGTAACTCTTCCTAAGGTCATTTCAGGTAAGACGTGTTTAACAAATTAGACATGTTAGTCCAAGTGAGCAAGAAGCCGTTATCAGAAGTAAATCAAGCAAAACAATCAGCTATAACATAATTTCATTTGTACCCGTTTCCAAAGTGCTCTTCTCCCCAT
>JANTPZ010004921.1:0-15674 GCA_025593235.1 Vachellia pachyceras | reverse complement strand
ATTTGGTAGATTTGGCAGGAAGTGAAAGAGTAGATCGCTCTGAAGTAACTGGGGATAGGCTTAAGGAAGCACAACATATAAACAAATCACTGTCTGCACTTGGAGATGTCATATCTGCGCTTTCTCAGAAGGGCTCCCATATACCATACAGAAACAGCAAGCTTACTCAACTCCTGCAAAGTTCTCTTGGTATGTCTTCTTGATGTTAACTTGCCTTGAGTTGCAACTAACACCGTTATAATATAACCACCCATGAGTTTGCACTTAGCAGTTTAAAATTTTGAATTAAATTTTTTTTTACCGGTCTTAACTCTAAAGGCTTTTTGTGTCATGGGATCTGTGAAAGATTCTAATAAATCAATTCATGAGTATTTAGTTGATGGCTCAGACTATAGAGTTAAAGTGGTCAACGACAGCTACTAGTTAAAAAAGAGAAAAGAAAGTTTCTCGCGTTGCTTAGTGTTTCAAGATTTGTCTGCATCGCTTTAACTTCCCTGATTAGATTTTCTGCTGAGCTTCTCATTCATTGTATATAAATTTCATCTTTGTTCTTATTGCACAGGTGGTCAAGCAAAAACACTTATGTTTGTACAAATCAATCCAGATGTAAATTCAGCTTTAGAAAGTTTGAGCACATTAAAATTTGCTGAGAGGGTATCTGGAGTTGAGTTAGGAGCTGCAAGAAGCACCAAAGAGGGTAGAGATGTTAAAGAATTAATGGAGCAGGTACTTAACTTTTTTTTCCTTCCATTTTTGGAGCTTTTATGCTATTGAAGGGGTAGGACTGGACCAACCTTTTGGCAATTATTTCAAAATGTAGTGTCCTGTTTGATTTTTAATGGAGTCAATTCCTAGAATCTCTGGTGATAAGCTGATCTTGTTTCAAACAAAAGGGAGGCAACATTATTTAGGGACATCTCAAGAACTTGGAATCAGGAGTTTAAAGTAGATAAGCAAAGAAGTGTTCTTCATGCTCTAACTGCTAGGGCTGACCTTGAGATTTCCATATTTAGCAGAAGTTTTAAAATAGCTGGGCCATGGCTAAGTGATGCATCACAGTATGTTCTCAAAGTGATCACCAATGATTTACAAAATTCTCCTGTTTCATATATAAAGTCCGAGTTGTCGTATTTTTGCCTTGTGCTGCTCTCTGACTTCTTCCTCTTCCTCTTAGTGGACAATCTTAATGGAACACAGGATTGTACTCAGAGCATATTATAGAAGTTGAATCTGAGCATTGTCTAATTGTTTTTTCTGTATGACATGGACAGGTGGCTTCTCTCAAGGACACTATTTCAGAAAAAGATGAAGAAATTGAGAGGCTACAATTACTCAAAGATCTGAAGAATAGTGGAACAGCCTCCTGATGAGGTACGGATTTCACTTTCCTAGAAAAAGATTCAGGAGGTGGAAGATGGTTTGGTAATTTTTTTTTTGAATAATACTGATATCATTGCTTAAAGCAGGTACCACATACATAAAAACAGGGGTTGGAATCATCCCCCCACATCACCCTCCATCCCTATACTAGTAGATGGTAATATTTTTAAATAGTAGCATTTTTGTGGGAACAGAATACTGATGGCTCTTCTGAAAATTCCACTTTCATTGGAAGCACAAAACCATCAGCTAACACGCAGAAGTGAGTAGTTCTCGCATATATGCACATGAGAGGAAGGATTAGTTAACAATGGAGTAAGATTTTATACTCTTGCACCTTTTCAATAGTTTATGATATATAGGGCGCCTTCTACAAAAAAAATTATCAGTCCGTAATATAAGTCATTTGGTGTACCATTAATGAACTTTTCCCCCCCCTAAATATTACCTTTAATCTAATTTACGAGGAGGAAACTTGAAGTCTAGCATAGTCTTTCTTTATTAGTTAACCACTTCTCTGTGGTTTTGATGATGTAGAAGTAGAGATGACTTATAAAATAGCCGGAGTCAATAGTAAAAACTGTTGATATTTTACGCCAAAACTAAAAGAAATTGGATCACTAATCACTTCAAGTATATAATCAAAAAGGTTAACAATTTGTTGTAACAATTTTTAATGTCAATTTGAAAGCATCTGAAGGAAACATTATTCTCTAATGGTGGCATTTTAATTTCAGGCCTGTACATGTACTCAAAATTTACTGTGTAGATCTCAAGCCATATCAGAAACTGTTAAGAGGCCCCACAAGAACAGGGCCTAAGCTTCATCAACCCCTCAAAGAATTCCCTCAAGTTACCAAAAGCATATAAGCTCAACAGATAAAGAAAAATGAAAGTGAAAGTTTGGTACAAATCTAGAACTATTTTATTCATTCAGTTCAGACACGCCCTAAAGTCTTCATCTTCTTGTTCGCAGAGCCACGAGGTTGTAAAGTAGAAGTACATCTGGAAAAAAAATGAGTGTAAAGGTAGAGAGATAGTAAATTTACTATATATACATATTCACTAACACATCTCAAATCTTGTATTGTATTGATGTTGTGACATTTAGAACTCTTAATTATATTGGAATTTTGAGGATATAATAACACTCTTGCTTCTATACTCCAAAATCTGTAGTATTTAATTTGGTTTATCTCTTCTCTTTTTCTACCTCATTTCTAGTTTTATTTTTTTTTTGTTTAAAGGGGTGGGTATTAACTTCTAGCTTTCATCCACAAAACCATAGATTTCTAGCATTCTATTGTGTTTAGATTAAATCAGATAAAATCTTCAAGCCCCCTAAATCAATATGTCAAGTAAATGAGGATGGCGTGGCATATGATAGTGATTAAAAACTTTAGGCTATAATATACAAAACTTTAAATTGGAGAAATTTATGGGATATGAAATGTACAATATGTGATGCTTTAAACATTTTCATTGGGCATAGTATGGATGATGTTCACTCTTGTAGTATGTAAGTATTTCTCAAGGTTCCCTTGCTAAAAATTTAGGTTTTTTCAACTGTGGCATTTGCTTGGAGTTCTTCACTTGAGTCTATATTTGTTATATATCAATGTTGATATATGTATATACATTTATTGGGGAGAAAATGTTGCTGAGCAATAAAACTCTTTAAAGAAGATAGAGGAGTCTAGGAGAGGGCATCAAAGTCATTTTATCAATATTTTTAAATTCCCAATTGAGTTAATGCCTTAATTAGAGATTTGTTGAATTTAACAACTTGATTTGAAATTTTCATATTACAAATAGCTTTACATGGGATTTTCCCGCAAAACTAAAAACTATCCATATTTTATATGTGAATTTCTAAATACACATAAGTATTTTAATAACTAACAATAGCAAATTAACAAGTATCTATATAAAGTTGGCCAAAAAAAAACAAGTATCTATATAAAGGTTACATATTCTAATTTTTATTATAAGAGTTGGTACATAAATTTAGAAATATTTATAGATAAATTTTCAATTGCAAAGAAACCCCTAGTTATTGATACTTGACATTGTTATACCCTATACTTATTTTCTTCATCTCAACGTTATAGAGCTCAATGGCTTTTATGAAAGCAAAACTCACAGCCTGGACTTCAAGATTGTAAACCTTTTTCATCTCTGATTGACTCCATTTGTGTTTTCTTTGTACTGTCATGTGGTCATGGAAACGCCTTACTTTTAGCATCCCTCCATGTTCCATTCATGTTCATGCGGATTTTGAAACAATTTGAGAAACATGAGTCATAGACAAACATATTCTCAATGAGGACAGAGATGTGTCCTACAGTGAATGGTTGACCTCATACGAAACATAGAAGATGGGTATATCATAGGTACAATGCAACAACGCCAAGCAATCTTGGTGTGTTTGGGAAGTTCGCCGGAAGAAAGGAGTTTACAAATTCTGAAGTATTTTGCGGATTTCAAAATGATTCTTATAGATTTTGAGATAGTTTTATATTGGAATGTGTGTACCGTTTGGAAAACGGTATTCCCAAACAAGCACTTAGTGAGAACTACAGGAAGAGCTTCTATGCTGGAAAACGGGGTTGATGTTAATTCCCACTAAGATGGAATGTTGCAAACATTTTAATTATCAGAATAGTTTTTTTAGCCAAAAAAAAATGTATTAACATTTTTTTCATACATATATTCATATTCACTTAGCCATCCACACTAACTATAGCATTAGAGGTTAATTTTAAACTTTTAAATGTGATGATGAAAGGCATTGGTAGTTGGCTTCAAATTAAATGAGATTTTATATATTTTACCTAATTTTATATATATATCATGAAATTTATTATTAAACTCTAATTTTAAAAATTACAAAAATCAAAGACAATTACGTGATCCTCCTAAAATAATACAGCATAAAAATATATAAACAAGAGCCTTGCTTTAGAGGACACAGTTTACGTACATACAAAACACCTTGAATATATCAGATGGCTCACATTTCCAAATAGTGTGCCCAGGAAAAAAAAAGAATAATTTACATGACCCCAAGGAAAATAATCTTCAATTTCCTCCAAGCCTATATGGGAAAATTACATGTGGAAGATTTGAATTTCTGAGCAACAAACACTTGCAAACTCTTTCAATCTCTAAGGCCTAACTAAACCTAACAAGGGAGGTCAAGATGGAAGATTCTGCTTTTCCTTGTTAGTCTTCAAAAGGAAACACAAACTTCTCTTAAAAAATCTCTATCATACTTGCCATCTTCTTACTTGTGAACAGTAACTTCCATAGCCCATATATACACATACTTATAATACATGAATAATACTCCTAATAATACTCAAATTAGAATTAGCTTCTATCCCCCAGAATCTCCTCTTAACTTCAGCGATCTTTCTTAATCATGAACAATATTCTAATTGTTTTTTCTCTCTGCCTTATTGTTTTGGAAAAAGGGGATATTTATGCTACAGCCGATATACAGCTATTGCTCCTATCCTGGTTCAGGCAATCAAAACCTTCGATCTTCACAGCTGCTGGTTTGAGACCAAATTTCATTCGAACACAACCTCGAGCTGAAGAAGAGGATGGTGAAGCGGGTGCCAAAGAAGACGGGTTAGAAGTATCATTACCAAATTGTTTGTCTTGGATCACAGGATTTGATGACCTGCTAGGTGGAGATCCGCAGAAAAATGGTGGTGAAGAAGCCATTTGGCTCTCAAATCTTCCTGTGTAACTTTCCTGTAATTGAGTTGGATAATGGTTAGATACTTGGGTCTGGTTCGTCCAACAAATCTTAGCTAAAGTTTTGTTTAGCTATTTGTTATTAGATTCTTCAGTTGAAAAAACAAGACAAACACAATCTTTATTGTTCATGTTCAGATATCCAAAAATGATCAAATAGATGTAATCGTTTCCAGGTCCAGCAGTCATCAAAACAGAAACCAAGGAGTGAAAAAACACGTTTTTTGGGTGCAAAGATACAAAGATCAAGAGAGATAATAACCTTAGATAAAATTATATTCATAAGCTCTGCTCCAACTCCTAAATCTTCGATCTCGGAATGCTTGCTGCTTTATGACAATGAAAAAATAGAGAATCAGAATTTATACGGAGAAAAGGGCTTAAAAATACATTGAAAAGTTGGCAAGACTGGCTGGAATTGGAAAACGAAATTACTTGATTGGCCGTTTCAGGGTTCTGATATGATCATTAATGGGCATGTTTAGGAGACTCAACCGACGAGGTTTGGGGCAGACCACAGGTTTTTCCATCCTCCTCTCCTCACAACTTGTCAAGGAATTCATCTGGTAACCACAGTGATCCATTTTTTTTCAACGTTTCACTCTTCGGAAATCAGAGATTTTGACAACGAGTGCCTACAAACACATGGGAGGAAAACATAGAGAAAATAATTAACTGCTTTTCAATTTGCTTGGCACCAGAGAAATCAAAGGAAATTTAGGAAGAAGAAAAAAAACCAAAGAAGGCTGAGTTCTAAAACATCTTTCCAAAATCCTATCAGTTCATTTCTAAAAACTGACAAAGGGAAACATATTCAAGACTTGAAATAGCATACAAACATAGAGAGATAAACTGGGATACAAAATCAAACACCCGACTGCGCTTCTATATCTTGCAAACCAAAACTTTCAAAAACAGCTACTCTCCTCAGAAGAACAAGAACATGCTTAAATAGATATAAAATCAAACACTTGAGCAAATCTGAAACAGGAACTCAGCTAGGCTCACAAGAACCAGGAACATACACACAAGTAGAGAAGGAAGCCACCAGAGAAACATTTACAAACATAAAGAAAAGAACCCAGAGAAAGCTGAGCTCTAAAACAACTCAATTAGAATAAATCTCATGCAATCCTACATAGAAACCCGAGAAACCATGAAGTCCAACTTGGAAATCTCATAAGAACATAGAGGCGTCGATATAAACAAAACCTACCAAAATGAAAGCCACTTCCCAAGAAAACTCAGCAACACACAGACAGACAGACAGACAGACAGACAGAGTATCTCAGTTGCCTCTGAGGCTCTTCAGAGAGGAAGATGAGAAGAAAAAGGAAGACACAGTGAGCGTGTTAGAGACAACGAAGAAGAGCGTGGGGAAGGAAAACAGGAGATCGGACATAAATAGTAGGCTCGGTGAAGAGTCAGAGGTAGAGAGAGAAAGAGTGAGGAATGAGCCGGTGACTAGAAATGAAGGAATGGTTAACTGTATATGGATGCATAATGCAACGTGATAGAGAAGTATTTTTACATAAATCAAGATTAATATGTAAAGAAAATTATCTCGTTTTATAAAAAAATATTGTTGAACATGTGTTTTGGGATATGTTAGGTAAGACCACATTTTTGGACCATTAACTGCGTTGTACTGCCTGTTTTGTGCTTGAACTATAATGGATGGATGGTTCGGATGCCTAATGCCCCGTTTGTACGCGGAATTGATTTTGATGGAATTGGAATTGGAAGTGGAATTAGAAGTGGGATTAAAAGTATGTTTGGTATGCTGAAAGACGAGGGTATTATTTTAATTTAATATTTATATTTATAATGTAAAAATACGAATATACCCTTTAACAAAAAAAATCTCTTCCTCCCCACAAAAATCCTTCTCCTCCCTCGCCAGCTCGTCGTCTCTTCCGACCTGCGTCGTCGTCTCACATGGAAGATCTCTTCCGACCTCCATTGTCGTCTCACATGAAAGATCGAAGCTCGTCGTCGCATATGGAAGATCGAAGCTCGTCGTCGCACATGGAAGGTCGAAGCTCGTCGTCGTCGTCGCACATGGAAGACCGAAGCTCGTAGTCGTCGCAGATCGAAGCTCTCAGATGGAAGGTCGAAGCTCTTCCGACCCGCGTCAATCGTTGTCGTCGCAGATCAAAGCTCTCAGACCTCCGTCGTGCCATCATCTTCTGTCGCCGCCACCAGCTAGCCGTTGCCAGAGGACTCGAGCTCTTCAAGAACAAGATCGTAGGGGGGCCGGAGGACACGAGCTCAAGGCAGACGCAAGCTCAGGAGAGGGCAAAATAGAGAAGGTGTCAGTTCCAGCAAGCTGGAACTGAGTTCCTACCTAAAGCATGTGGAAGTGGCATTTTCATCGTTTGATGGAATTCTCAATTCCATAGAACCCAGTTCTCACCAACCAAACAAGCTTAATTTTGGGTTCTCAGCCCAATTCCACTTCCACCCTCTTGATTCCATGCTACCAAACGTAGTGTAAGGGATGGCATTTCTAAACTGATGCAGACAAAAAGAAACGATCGGCTCTGATATGAACACTTGTACTGTACGCGCCTGCTATATGTAATCCCTGTGTTGCCCCTCGATTTGGGATAGAGAATCGGAGCTTGTTTCCCACATTTTCTGAAATTTAGGTTTAATTTCAAAACATCGATTTTAACCCAAAACCTAAGTTTTGTCCAAGAACAAAAATTTTTCTGAAAAACTATTTTGGTTATAAAACCTCGATTTGAAACCTAAATTTTCTCTTTCCTACTTTTTCCTCTTTTCTGATTTTTTCCGTCTTTCTCTTTCATCTTTCTTACTTTTTCTTTCTTTCTCTTTCCTCTTTCTTATTTTTCATTATTTCTCTTTCTTACCTACTTTATTCCTCGGAATCCGTAAAAGCTAATAATTTTTCAAAAATAAATCACTTTTCAAAACCTAAATTTTACCTCGGAATCTGTAAAAGTTATTTTCTAAAATCTATTCTCTAAAACTTAGGTTTTGTCTCAAAATCTGTAAAAACTATTCTGAAAATGAGATCCAAACCATCCTTCAATTGAAAAAACACTTTCATCTACATAAAAAATAAATTTTAAATATTATTATTCATTTTGGAAGATGCATGAGCATTGATTATTTTCGCTTTACATATATATGCCTTTAATTGGTTTACTTCGCCATGAAGATGTTTTCTTTGTTCCATTTCATAAGAAAATAAAGTGGGGAAAAATGTGCCCTATCTTTAGGAATATAACAAACCTTTGGAATTTAATGTACCTAATAATTACAGGAATAAAATTGATAAAAAAATTTAATGTACCTAACGATAAAGAAAAATGCAAAAAGTTCAATTAAGTAATAAAATTGATAAATAAATATTAATTACTCAATAAGTGATTTAAATTGTAGATCGAAAAATTCTTTTAAGTGATTTATATTTTCAATACTATTTAAGACATTGACGAACATTAAATATAAATATCATTTTCAACAGTTATTTAAATATGAATTCATCATATTATGAGATATTAACATATTCTATTAGACTCAATCACACTGGTTTAGTTGGGACAAAGTGAGTATGCACATAGACCAATGCATTATGCATTGTTGACAATGGGTCCTTTTTTATCAAAACCAGAAATCTGTTGAAGATCAAAATGATACCACCTTCATACTCTAAATATAAGATCTTGTTTATAATGTAAATTGTATTACAAGCATGTTTTATATTAAGAGTGAATGGAGTATATGTGCCCTTTTAAATTAACGTTGGAAGCTAATTTTTAACGTGATTTACAGTTTACAAATTATGTAAAATGATTCGTATATCGACTTACTTAAAGGTAGTTTTGTAATGCCAACCCAAACATGTCACATGTTCATTCTATGGCAAAAAGAGAATGGCTCCATTTGGCAACACTCAACTCTCACTCAGAAGCACGTTCAACAGTGTTTTTTCGTAAAACGAGACAATCTCCTTCACATATTTATCTCAACTTGGGTAAAAGTATTTATATACCACTTTTCCAAATAGATCCAATAAAACAAAGGAATAAAGAATCCAAAGAAGAGAAAAACAAGAAGCTCTTTGAAATTGGACAACAACAGCTCCGTTTGGTAAGCCCGTTGGCACAACGGGTGCGCTTACCGAAACACTTTTTCTCTCACATAAAACTACTTTGGAATCTGTGTCCGTTCTCCCAACGGGCTATCCAAACGGAGCCAACATCTCCTTGGAATTGAAGAAGAGGATAAGAGGTGGTGATTGGAGATTACACCCTTTTATTTTTATCTTTTTGCTTTTATCCATTTTCTACTTGTTTGTTTTTTATTTCCAAAAAAAAATTATTTGATGGAACATTATATTTGGCAATTGAGGGTATCTCAAGGACGAATATTTCAATGTTCCAGAAGTGATAATTAATTTGGTTTGGATTTTGTTTAGGAGTAGTAGAAGGGAATCGAAAGATAATTTTAAATATACATGTATACACGTAACAATTATAAAATTAACTATCTAATTCTTATATTAAAGATATAAGTCCGTGTGGGAACATGATAGAGAAGTACTTTTACGCAAGTCGAGGTAAATATATGGAGGAAATTATCTCGTTTTGCAGAAAAATATTGTTGAACGTGCTTTTGGGAAGGAAATAAGATTTACCAAACAAGCACATGGTTACCAAACTATATGCTAAATAAAATTTATAATTGTTACATGCATAATTAGATTATCTGGTAATGTTTGTATGTATTCTTAAAAATGGTAAGATAGCAATCACCTTCGAGTATAATGAAAATGACTAGTCTTTCCTAATATAACAAAGTGATGTTTGAATCATGATAAAAGATGCGTCTACATTTAATAATCGATAATATCTTAAATAGAATTGTTTTCAATTAAAAAAAGTGCATTCTTGAAGAATACCCATATTGTAAATGATTAGTTTCTCCCATCTATTTGAGGAAAATAAATTAATAAAACATTAATGGATTAGTTTCAATTAAAAAACGTATATTTAGGAAGAAAATAAATTAATAAAGCATTAACTGCACATTTATTCCAATAAATTGAGAAACATTCTCCAATCCACAATACACTGAAAAAGAATATTCCAAGAATCTGTATGGAAATTAGTTATCCAGCTATGCCTATGGACATGGAATAACTGAATTTTAGTTGGGAAAATAAAACAAATTTCTAGTTAGAAATGAGAGGAATTAAAAGTCTAATTGAAATCAATCTCCATACTCTCTCCCAGAAACAATTGAATGAGTCAAAAAATGACAAGAGTAATATAAAATTAAATTAAATACAGTGTCTGTATTAACATTGTGGGAATCACCCAAGTCCTTGATAATATGGTCAAATACAATTTGGAAGCAAGTGGGCTGACATTTTATGAAGTGATGTTTTAAAGTAAATCTCATGTTAAATAAATGAAAGCTTAAGCAAATAGTATATCATTGGTCATGTCTTTCAATGTATTGTTTGCTTTGATTTGGTTCTTTATATTTGTAAGTCAAACTGGTTCAAAATGAATTTAGAAGGCTCAATCAAAACAATGACTGAACAATATATAAATTTAATGGGTCAAAGTACAATTATTTGAAAAAATACATGTAAAACAAGGATCAATGGAGTTTCACAAAGACTAACGAAAATTTTGAAATCCATTGACTCCACTTTAGAATTCATCGACTTTCTAATTTTATCTCTATTTAAGATATATTATACTGTATGAGAATAAAACCAAAATAATAATAAATGAAAGATAAAATTTTGCCTTTATATTTAAATTTAATGAACTCATTTATTAATAGGATAAAAAAATTATTCTCATAAAAGATGAGAGGAGTACGTGTATAAATAGCAAGAAAAGAAAGCAGCAGCAGTAATAAAAGCAACAATAATGTTTAGAGCGAAGATTCCTATGTATGAATATTATTCTTTATTTTCTGTCCCTGTGTTTCTTCACTTCAGCTATTCTGTTCATTACAGCATCGGAAATAAATGCAGGGCCCTATGAAGATGATAGGATAATTAGTCTTCCTGGCCAACCTTCAAGGCCATCAGTCTCACACTTTTCAGGTTACATCACTGTAATAAAGATCATGGGAGGACCCTTTTCTACTGGTCCTTTGAAGCTCAATCTGAATCATCTGAGAAGCCTCTCCTCCTCTGGCTCAATGGTGGTATAGTGTACACACACATGCAGAGTAGCATAGTTTAATTATGGTTAATTTCAATCATAAAGCTTGTACAGCTTCTCTCATACGATTTTTTTTCCTTCCTGTTTCCTTCTCCTTTTCATCTGATATGTGGTTCTGTTTTGCACATGAAGGTCCTGGATGCTCGTCAATTGCTTATGGTGCGGCCGTTGAAATTGGACCTCTTACTGTCACAAAAAATGGTGAAGGGTTGCATTTCAACCCTTATTCCTGGACTCAAGGTTCATTATATTTTCTTGGATTGAGTTAAAGTGCAAAAATACTCATGAGTTTTTATCAAAAAGCACGTTCAACACCATATTGTGAAAGTGTAACAGAATCCATGGACGTTCATGAGAGTGAAAGTATCATGACCATTAAATATAAACTACATCATTATATATGACTATGCAAAAATAGCTTGGGTTCCACAATAAAAAAGTAACAGTGTTAGGTGATGTTGGTATTTTTGCACCTCCCAAAAGTATATAGTGTTGAATGCTCTTTTGGTAAAATCTTGTGTCATGTTCAATATTGTTTATGCTAATAGATGCAGCAGAAAAGGAACAAACAGAAATATATAAAGAGAATCATCTGTTCTGGTTTTGGTTAAACCTGTTTAGTAATTTTAATTCCTTGCAGAGACAAATTTGTTATTTTTAGAGTCACCAGTTGGAGTTGGTTTTTCCTACACCAACACATCTTCTGATATCAACATATTAGAGGACAGTTTTGTGGGTTAGTTTCTTTTTTGCTGTAATTGAATTTACCTGTGCTCACCATATGAAACAAATTCTCATACGTAAATCTACTTGAATTAGCTGAGGATTCCTACAATTTCTTGGTAAATTGGCTGCAAAGGTTCCCACAGTTTAAATCTCGAGACTTCTTAATATCAGGAGAGAGTTATGCTGGTGAGTGTTGAACTTTGAACTTCATTATAATATTTCTGTGTCTAATTCAGATCCTCTCGTGTGATCTGAATCTGATGGTCATATAGAGAAGAGAGGTGGATATGAAAATTAATTTTTTTTCCTTTTTTTGTTCTTTTGCAATGACTTCTCTTGTATCTATCTTTTTCCTCTCATGACATCATTTCACATGAAAATATATAAATCCTTGTCTTATATAGAAACCGGTTTCTGAAGGGATCAGATTTAATTAGCTTTCCTATGAAGCAATTTGCTTAGTAGGAAAATTGGTTTCATTTCATATAGACTTTAGTGCATTATTGTGACTTCCATTGTCCACATTTTGCTAGCCACTACATCCCCCAGCTGGCAGAGCTCATTATTGATCGAAATAAAGATAGAAGCAAATACCCATATATCAATCTTAAAGGTTTTATTGCAAGTAAATCTTATAATGTTGGTGAGAGAAAACCTAGAATATACAACTGCGGTGCTGTAATAATTACAAGTTTAAAGAGAGAGTCCATCCTAAAAGATTATCCAGTTAAGAGGGATGGTCCCTCGAACTTACAAACCATGGTGCCACTCGAGGAAAGATTAGTTTGTTATAAATCACACTTCTCTTGTGAGGCTTTCCAACATGTGATTCATAAAAATACCACTCTCCTTGAGAGCTGATGTCCCTAGTAGCTCTATATTACAACACTTCACTTGACGAAAGCACTAATGTAATGATTACAAATTCAAAGGGATAATCCATCCCAAAAGACTAGTCTTTTGGGGGGAAGCCTCGTAAACTTATAAACCCTACTTCTCTTACTAGGCTTTCCGACGTATTACTCATAACAGACACATGATTAGGTTTCCTTCTTGATGAAAAAGGTTTGAACTCTGCCGGTGGGGAATCCAGAAACTGAAGATTACTATGACTATACAGGCATCCTGGAATATGCATGGAGCCATGCAGTCATATCAGATCAGCAATATGAAAAGGCATAACAAGTTTGTGACCTTGAGCAATCTAATTGGTCTAAGCAATGCAACGAGGCCATGAGTCTAGTACTCTTCAATGACTACTCAGACATCTACAACATCTATGCCCTAGCTTGTCGATTTAGAGCTTGTTTGGAAACAGCTTTTAGAACCTAGGTTTGATTTCAAAACCTAGGTTTGACCTCAAAACCTAGATTTTGTCCGAACGAAATTTTTTTCCCAAAAGCTATTTTGGTTACAAAACCTCAGTTTGAAACCTAGATTTTCTCTTTCATACTTTTTCCTCTTTTCTCTTTCCTACTTTTTCTTTCTTTCTCTTTCTCACTTTCCTCTTTCCTACCCACTTTTTTGTCTCGAAATCCGTAAAAGCTAATAACTTCCCAAACATAAATCACTTTTCAAAACCTAGATTTGCCTTGGAATCTGTAAAAGCTATTTTCAACTATATATCCAAACAAGCTCTTAATAGCACCTACTTTGCAGCTTATGATAGTAAAAGTAGAAGATCTAAATCACTCTCTAAGGTAGATAATTAATGTCAAGAATATATTCATCTCTTAATACTATTCTTAATCCTTGCAGTTTGATTGAATTTTTATTTTAGTTTAAGGTTTTAAGTCGTGGTTTTTTATCCCTATAGTTCATAAGGATACGGTCTTAATTTAATTATTTGATACCATTAAGTATATGTTTCAAAACCAAAATCAATCTATACCTTAAAATCTCTTCCACCATTCACTGTTCATAAGAAAACATTGGGCTCTGTGCATGTATCAGCTCCTTCTCTGACTCTCTCTCTCGTAAACTTTTCAAATTTGAAATCCTCCGCACACGTACATTTGAAATCCCCGCACAAATTTCAAATCCCTGAATCTACTTGGTTGCTGTTTCTGCTTCTCTCTCCCCTTTGCTATATTCTGCTTTCCCTGTATAAACCACCACTCCGCGCTTCCAACTAGAAGGATCGCAACGACCAGAAAAAATGATAAAATTTGCCGAAATCTGGCGGCTTCAAATATGAAGCTCTCAATCAAGTTTCAAGATGACCCCTTGAACGACGATCAACACCAACAAATTTTGAAGCCGCAGGTACCCACCTCCATATTCAACCAACCCTTCGTTTCTGGCGTTGCAGCCACTACCACCAGCTCAGCTTCTGACTTCTCCTTCTCCCTCTCCACCAATTTCCATTCTTGACCGTGCAGTGAAAGATCTCCATTGAAAAATCCAGTAATCCTATTTCTATCTAAAATAGTGGTATGTGTTGGTAGATACGAGGCTCATCTCTGGGACAACAGTTGCAATTTTCTCTTCTTCCTAATTTCTGTTCAATTTCTGTCTATTCTAAAGGGCTTTTGATTATCAGACATAGATGGACTGGTAGATACGAGGCTCATCTCTGGGACAACAGTTGCAAAAAAGAGGGTCAAAGCAGGAAAGGAAGGCAAGGTCTGAACTGAACAATGACTATATATCAAGCGACTAGCTTTTTTTTTTTTTTTGCCCTTTTTGTTTGTTCGTTTGTCTTTCTTCATGATGTGCTTGGTCATCCATATCTATGTTCGCCTGAAAAGCTTTGAATTTTGTTGTCATGTCTCCCTCACTATTTTAATATTCTTTGATTCGCTGGGGGATACGACTCAAATATACGACACGTCTCAGTTTATCTAGGTAAGCTTTCTCGATGTTTATCTTAGAGCTTATTAGATTATGCAGACATATTTGCATTGTTTTTTTATGGTGCTAGCAAAAAAAACAAAATAAAATTAATGTTTATGCAAGTCGATCCTAATATTTGATTACAGGGGGCTATGATATGGAAGAAAAAGCTGCGAGAGCTTATGATCTGGCCACACTCAAGTATTGGGGACCCTCCACTCATATCAATTTCCTCATCCTCCAGTCTGTTGCAAGCCACCGTATCTTTGAACAGCCTTGTGCAACAAGAGCAGCCATTGGGTTGTTTCCTAGATTCATACCGTCCACAATACCCGCAGCTATTGCAAGCACATTCTTAACTGCACCTGCGATTTCAACTCCTGTAACATCACTGGAGTTAAAAGAGATTACACACTGAACACGAGCACCTAAATTAATATATACAGAAGGCAGGGGATCTTAAGAAGCCAAGACAGAATGAACCAGGCAGGTAATATATAAATTATACTTTAATTGATAAAAGGAGACACCGTTGGTTAATATGGTAGATGCTCAAATATCCAAGTTGTAACAGACTGGAGGAGAAACTAGGGTATTTTGCATATGAAATTGATCTCATATGATGAACATAGAGAAGATCATCTACCTTGATGTACTTATTCTTAATTGACTTGATGATAGCAATTGCTGAACTGCATTTGCCAATTTTTTGTCTTTGGAAGCAACCACCATAGCTGTTATTCCAAAATG
>JANTPZ010004920.1:0-16712 GCA_025593235.1 Vachellia pachyceras | reverse complement strand
AAAATTATAACTTGCGAAGAAACTGCTTTAGTAGCAGGGATGAGATTACGTTTTTAGGAAATGTAAATGTTAAAATTTCAATAAAGATCAATGTAAATGTTAAAAGTTCAATAAAGATCCTGATAAAAAGAATTTCACCATCTAGTTTCCTCCGTACTTTGGGAGGGATGTGCATTGAGCTCATCCTTTCTAGCTTGACAAGATTGCTTGACAGTCCAGACTTGAAAAATTTATTTTTAATCTTCCAATGAAAATCACCCTTTTTCCAAAATTATTTATTGAAATACTATTTTCGTTCTCCCTTTTGCCAAATTTAAGTTAGAAAAATTAAAAAAAAAATTAATGTGGACCATCTAGAACATGCTTACACCTACTCATCCCAATGATGGGCAAGGGTTCTATTTTCAAAAAAGTCTTCTCATGAATCATCCACCCATAGAGATATAACGGTAAATAAGAAAAAGAAATCTATATTCTCGAGGCAAGTGAACTCGTGGACCTGGGTAGTGAAGATTGGATATTCGGCTGGCTAGCGTGAGCTACCAATGGTGCCCTAAGTGCTGCAGATCTGCTTAAAGCATTTTCCAGTTGTGCTGGAGGTAGCTGCATACAACCATACACGACTATAAAATAAACTATAAAGCATCCTATAAAGATTCAAGATGCATGCGTTTGTGATACTGGGATATCCCAGAATCAGAAAAAATGTGAGTAAAAAACAAAAGACAAATCAAGAATGCTTTGAAAAGCATAGATATTTATCAAGGTACGCTTGTGTTAGTGTTAAAACATGTTTATAGTAGAGAAATTAGCTATTGAACATAAGGGTAATATTGACACATGGGATGGTAAATCTGGAGAGTGAATTGGGAGAGTCCTGTGCCTCTCGAATGGATAAGGCAGTGTGGTCTCCTTTTGCTTTGGGTATGCTCTATAGGACTTACACTATGTAGAGCAGCTTTTATCATGGAATAATGTGTCCGTTTGGGAACGCGGTAGAGAAATACTTTTATGCAAGCTGAGGTAAATATGTGGAGGAGATTATCTCGTTTTGCGGAAAAATACTATTTAACATGAGTTTCGCTTCTGGAAACGTTCCAAACAAGCCCAATACCTACTTCCTTGAGTTTGTTCCATCATTAGCATAGCTTGAAGTCCGGTCAATGTGGGGCTTCAAAAAGAAGGAAGGCAAGTTAAATGCAGTTCTAAATACTCTTAAGGAAGTCCTCATTTCTTGGCATGAGTGAGTGGTGCCACCTTAATATAATTTGTAACAAATCAGGCATGAAAAATCTGACGAAACATTCCTTTTCATATTTTGGCGTAAATCACTATAATCTTCTTCAGCATATCTTTCTTATTTTTTAACACTTGCTACATGAACTTGATGCAAGTTTATTTGATGGTTACTTTCATAGGTTTCATGCTGGCACCCTGACAATTACTCATACGCACTACAACAGAACCACCGGTTGAAGCTTTCCTCTCTAAGTATATGCAACCAATAAGATAGAATTGTTCTAAAAGGACGTGTATGGAATTGAATATCAAATTAAAATGAAAACAAGTTCCAGACAACTGAAAAGACAATCAAAAGCAGACATCATACCTGAAGCACAACACCAAATGACTGGATCAATTGTGCACACTTTAAGAATCCCACCCACAACTTTGGGTATTTCCATATCTGCAACAGCTCATTAAGTCATGCATATGCGCTGAATAACTTCATAGATTACCAAGAAAAACAGATTGATATATAAATATAATCACCTGCTTTCCCACGAGACGAGAAAGAATACCCACTATAAAGTCCACCTATAAGAATTTAAACAAGTCAAATCCTAGATGTATGATGATAAAAAACAATTAAAAAACCAGTTGATGGAAGCATCTAGACGAATTCAGAAGACAGATAAGTCTAGGTTTGATCCGCAAAGGGCTTCAAAGATTCAATATAGCCTCCTTAAAATCAATTGCTGACATCCTGATGAAACTTTAATCCCTTCCTTCTGGAACAGTGTAAAACATAAGACAGACACATAATAATCGTTCACTTGCATATGCAGCAACGCCATAATATTGCTTAGCCTTGAATAAGTGAGCTTCTTACCAGTGTTGGAAAAGCACCAATAGCTTGCAATACTGTCCGCATGAACAATAAAGGAAGAGGGATTTGCTCAACCTAAGCAAAGGTTGTGTCAAATGAGAGACCAACTAGATTATCATGCATTTAAAATATATCAAAAAGATTTCAAAAGAACATACCAATTGATTCAGCACTTTGGCAAGAACTTCTTGAGTGAAAATCTGCCGCTGCTCAAAGCAAGCATTGCATGCATCTGTGACCTGCATATATATAATATTTCAGTTTAGCAAAAAAATGCCTGATGCATTAAACCAACTTAAACCAACTAGGGTTTTAAATATAAGCATGCCTTCTTTAAGGGAATTCCATCCCTTTCAGGATCAATTCCATGAATAGCTATTAATACTTCAGCTGGAGTAAGCAGAGGACCAGAATTTGATGGTTTCTGTGGAAGGACAATGCAGTTAATTCAATAAAATAAATATTCATTTATAGTATTCATTTATAATAAAGTTTATTGGGAATACTGAATTGTCATATTTTAAATATATTACGATTCATTTCAATTGTCAACTAAGAGTAACAATAATTAATATGGATGGTGAAGGTGTGATATGCTATAACCAGATGCGTCTATTCTTCCACCTTATATTACTGCTCCAAATTATCCCCATCAATCAGAGAAAAATTGGCTACATCAATATTTCCCCCCCTCCCATTTACTTTTTTCAGTTTCCCTCCTCATTTAATTTTGCCAATGCATTTCTCCAATTTTTAAATAAAATCTCCTCCCCCTCTAACCATCTTCATTTTCCCAACGCAACACTTCCCTCCCTGGCTGTTTCCATTTTCCCACGTGACCATTCTTCTCTGCTCTCTTGTCCTTTTCAGCTTCCATGAGCAATTTTTTCTCCATCTACCATAGCGTTTCCTCATTACTCATCTATCATTTTCTTTGTTTCAAAGGGATGTTGAACAAGTTCTTTCTGTCGTTCATTCTTCATTCCACATAAGCCATATAATTTATTATTTCTTTTCATTGTCCATCTGTAAGTTCTCACTCTTATATGAATCTTAATCAATCTTCTACTTCATCAGTCTTCTTTTTCTTTGTGCAATTCTTTTCGTTCTCTTTTCTTTTCATCCCTCCATCTTTATCTTCTGCCCTCTTCTTTTTAATGCAATAGCTGAAATAATTAAAACTGGGTGTTCTTCTGATCGTCTGATTCCACCAGCTTTTACCTGTTGGATGCCGGTTTTAAGGTTCTTTCTTGGTCTACATTTTTATATGTCCCAACCGGACCAAGAAGTAAGAAATTGTCTCCTTGATTCCAACTTAGTAGCACCAAAAACTCAAACAAATGATATGTAACATACCTGTAACATGCGAGCAAGTGCAACTTGGAACTTATCCAGAGGAAGATTTACAATGTGAGGAAAGGCCAACATAACCTATCAGGGGTGGATAAGATGTTAGCCCATCACCAAATGAAAGGACAGTCCAACTAAGAAATGAAACTAGAATTTCTTGACTGTTTTGCTACCGGATTGGAAAGCTCTATTAAGCCGACAGCTTTTTATCTTTCCTTTTTCTTTTCTAGTTCAGGATGCCTTAGGAGGATATGTTTTTATCCCCTTATATTGTATTTTTTGTCTCACATTATGTAAGAAATAAACAAATAAATAGTTGAAAGATGTAACTAACTGAAAAAATGTAGATACTAGACACAAATGCAAATAAACACTAAGCTTTCTCAGACACATGTAGCCTATGCAATCCTGAACTGCTAGAATTGCAAATTATCATATAATATACCATAACAAAAAGCCTACCCAACACTTCATCCATACATTGAATCATATTATAATTTCACCAAAAGTGCTGCATAAAAAATAAATTGCAGAGAGGATAAATAGGGAGAACCTCATCTTTTGGCAGATATGCCAAAACAGGAATAAGAACCTCCGGATCCTGTAAAAAAAAAAAATCACTGATTAACCATTTCACTGAGATGTGAAACTAAAACAATACTTTGACATACCTTAACTTTTGAGTCATGTAATTTTTTGACAGTAACTATTAAATCCTTTGAAGGGACTGTCCCATCAGTGAGTGTGTGCAACACCTGACATTGTCAATATACAAGTACAAATTTTCAAAAAAGTCTTAATGAATCTGCATATTTTTTTCACAAAAAAGTTTAATGGTAAAAGAGTAAACCTGCATTAGGAGGTTCTCACTTCCATGTGGGGGATCTGAAATAATTTCAAGGAAATCTGGAGATGAGCCTATAGTACGAACTAGTATAGGGATATGACGATGAACAGCCTGCAAAGTGAAGTTAGAGATAAACCTAATGATTAAATAGAAATGATTGATAATATCTAAAAGAATCTCATCCCAATAAGCTAAAAAGTGAGTGAAACCTGCTTGACCGCCCTTGACACGCTTTTATAGATGACAAATATTTGCCGAAAGAGAGAATGTTTCTAGATAAAAGATACCAGCAAGTCAACTTCTAATCTGATTAAAAAAATATAATAACTAAATATAAATTGAGACACTGCTATAACAAATTATCACCTTGGTACAAAGAGCAAAATACAATGACATACATCTCTGAGCCTCAGAGACAGAAATCAGTGAGACACTTTCAGATGTACATGACTGGTGATTATCAGAACATATGTCCTTACTGTTGCCACTCATTGATGATGGTTCATGGGAAGACTTCTCATTATCAGGTCCCTTTAAAAAAAATATGTATGCTTAGACTGCTTCCCAGTTCAAGTTCAACTCCCAAAAAGAAAGGTAAAGTGAAACCTTGTTTTCAATGTATTATAGCCATCAACCAAAAGTACCTTTAGTGTTTCCGCAGTTGACCCTTCACCATCAGCAGTTTCAGATGCATCACCACTCATCACAGATAACAGCATTTCCTTCGCAAAATCTTCTATTTGATGAGAAATGGATGCTAAAGGATAAAGCTTATTTGCCACCTACAAGAATCATCCCAATCATAAGACAAAGATTGCTTTCAGTCAATTCAATGGTCCAATGGGAAGTTAAGCCAGAAGAACTACCAAACGTATTGCCTTCATCCGCACTTCCTCCAATTGATGCACTGCACTCTTTCATTTGGAAAGTAGAAAAATCAAAATCAAACCAAAGACGATATTGAGGCCAAACAATAAAAATCAAGAATAGATGATGTCATTAAGTTTTAAAGGTGCAGAGGAGCTATAATTAAAAGTTACAACTACACGGGGTCAAAAGCACCACAAAGTTATCATGCAAAAGTATGAGATAAACCTGCAGAGCAATATTCAAGCAGGTATCTCGAATAGGAGGCCTCAGCAGAATCAGACTCCATACAGCACTGAGGCCTTGGGTAACTCTATCCCCACTCTGTGACTCCTTTTCGACTTTATCCGAATTTCCAGGAGAACACATGTTTTCTAAAACTTCCACAACTGACTTTGGCAAATAAGGAGCTTCACCAAGCAACCTACTGAAGGATTTATCAGAAGGCGGAAAAGAATCTCTTAGTGCTTCTGCCTACATTTAAAGAAACAAATAAATAAATAAAATTAGATAAAATTTCAAGACTTGCTTTGCAAAAGGAAAAATGCAAAATAACCTGTTCGAGAAGAGAAGAAATCAGGCTCCTCTTCAGCTTCACTAAATAACCTGTAGAGGACATGCAAAGTCAACTCGTGCCCCTGAGATGTTCAGTAAAAATTATCAGCTCAAACAGACTATGATCATGAAGCCAAAAGCTGAAAGTTGCAATGTAAGTAGTAACCAAAACTTGAGATGAAAACAAACCTCATGACTTGTATAGTCAACCAAGACATGCTTTTGCAACAGTTTCCAAGGGTCTAGGTCCAAGGGAAGCTGCAGGTAGAAAAAGAAAATGTAGTACTGTCGATGACCAAATGCATGTAAACAAAAGATATAATATTAAAACTACATAGTAATTTAGAACCTTGGGAATGTCTAAGGTATACAGTTAT
Source organism: Vachellia pachyceras (assembly GCA_025593235.1). NCBI lineage: Eukaryota > Viridiplantae > Streptophyta > Magnoliopsida > Fabales > Fabaceae > Vachellia > Vachellia pachyceras. Next base: position 10,606 of record JANTPZ010004920.1, on the reverse strand, counting down.
TTAAGCATTTACGAATAGAAAGAATAAAGATTGTATGCGAACATAAGCAAGAATAAGTAACATGATGTCATGTACACCTTAACTGTGTTAAAATTAAGAATTTAAAAACATGTAAAGAAATAGAGTTTTCAAGAATTCATTATGGTAGATGCTACTAAGAAAAGAGGCAGCATAAAAGCTTAGGAGAAATATTGGACCAATTCAAAATATTACAGAAAGACAATTTGTCTAAGGCCGAACCCTCAAAATACATTTACACTAGTTATGTCTTATGTGATCACATAAACCACTCTAATACCCTTCACTGGGGGAAGATTAGAAGTGTGGTAAATATATAATTAGAGAAATAGAGTTAGTTGAGTCACGATGCTAAGCAAGATTCAAGGGAGAAAATAATGGAATTATAATTGTACATATTCTGATTTGATTTTTTCAGATCTCACCGTTAGGGATGAAGATCTTCTCCTTTTTATATATGCAACCTATTCGACTCAATGAAAGAGATCATCAGACTATGTTGCTCTAAATTATTCCACAAAAAGTTGCTCCTTTTCTATAACTTACAAGGCAGTACCATTTGGCAGATGCTAGACAGTAAACTTTTTGAGGCAATTATGAATCATATATATTGTTTTAATAATATAAAAAATATTATAAAGAAAAGAAAGTACAATTAAGGGGAATGAGAAGACAGCCTTTAGAATGTAAAAAAGAAAACTGAAAAGAAGTATATACTCTTATAGCTCAGATTATGACAACCAATGCAGGAAACAGGCTAAAAGAAAAGAATCAAATTATTTGTGCTTATAAAAAGTCAACAGAACTTAAATTACAAGAAGCCAATCATATATTTGTCTAAAGAAACTGAACAAAAAAATGAAATGTTTCAGATGTTGAAATAATCACCTCAACTCCTAGATAAGCAAGTATTGAAAATCGAACTTTTGATCCTCCAGCAGTTGCTATTTGCTTGTAAGCATCAATAATACGAATAAAAGCCAATTTTTGCAAATCATCTGTCTGTTCATCTGCAAGGTCAACAACAGGTGCAGTCATCTTTGGCAGAACCAACTGAGACGATGACCTGTCAGAAGTTGCTGCTGAGGATGCCACACTATTTATATCTGCAACAGCTGCTTTTGGGCTTATATCCTCAGACTTCTCTGTTGATATTGATGGAACAATGTTCAGGGGTGATCTTTGACCAAAACTCGTAACTTGTTCCTGACTGGCTTCTTCTATATCAGAGGAAGCCAAAGCAGCTGCTGTTTCCGACAAAGTGTCGCTATAAACAAAGGAATTCAGGCCAGGTATTCCCCTTTCTAAATTGCCCCCATCATGGATGTCAGAAGGGGCAGCTGTACTCACACTCTCCATTCCAGGTATTTTGGCATCAGAAGATGGAAAATCAGAGGGCAACATCACATTTTCAGATGAAGGATTCAACCCAGAATGCACAACATTACCATCCAGTCCAGTTGCAGAATTTTCTTCCCCTTGAGATTTCTGAAATATTTTTGTATTAAAATCTTGGTCTAAATGTTTTCTTCTCAGAAAGAGAGGGATGAGAATAGGGAAGACAAGCAATTACCACATATGCAAGGTAATGGAAGTGAATTAAAAGATTAAGGAAACTAAAGCAATATGGGAATCTAAAGTCCAGCATTCACTAGCTTTAAGTGGGTTGGTTCTTCTACCTCAACAGCTAGCTTTTGGATGAAGGTTACCATCTCATTATGGTTCCCCTCAATTGGTATCAAATTCGGAGGTTGGTTACTCTGAAAAGGCACTACTAGTGGTGAGTTTTGACTAGCAAGGAAGCCAAGTGAAGTCTTGCATGGCAACCGGGACATCGGCTCTATTCAGCCAATTGTTGGAAACCAATGGGGTATAGAATGCCTAAGTCTCTTGATCAAGAATCACAGGGAAGCTCTACAAGGTATTTGAGTGGGTTGATTCCTCTACCTTAATAGCTGGCATTTAAAGGGGATTCCCACCCCACTTGAGAGCCCATAAAAGACATACAAGTCATAATAAAAATATCAAACATAAAAAAAAATTACAATATTACCTCATTTGATATCGATTGATTAACATCACGAAGTGAAGCTATTGATGGGAATGTACTAGCAAGTGACAAGACACTATCTACAAATGATGGTGGATATTTAGCCTTCCCATCAGAACCGATTATACTAATGTCATGCAGTGGCTTGTCATCTCCTTCAGCACTTGGATTATTTGGATGTAGGTTACCCATATTAGCCATTACCACCTCAGCTAGCAAGTCTGAGGAGATGCTTGAGATAAGAATCTCCAAAGACGCGACAGCTTTTTCACCCTGAGCAACCAAAGCACCAAACATTGCAACAAGTTGGTGAACAGGCCCATTATCTACTTCTCTTTTTGATGAAAGTGGTTCAGTTGAAGCATTGTTGTCTTGAGACACTGTTGTACTTCCATCTAATTCTTTCTTCGCTTTTGAGACAATGGTTGTTTTGACACGTTTTTCAGGAACAACATCTTCAGCTAAATCACTTCCATCCTGCGGTCCTAATCATTACCTCCCCAAATTAGTGTGCACTGAATCAAATGAAGGTATAGCTGGTTTTTCTTCCTGTAAATTGTAAAATGATCATCATGTACCAAGAAGGAACAGGAGCCTTTTTAGTATAAAGGAGAATCATTACATTATATACAATGCCAGATACCTTAATATCTAGATCATCATCTTCCTCTTTTTTAATACTTCCATTTATTCCATTAATTTCAGAAGCTCGGTGGAACACCTGATCTGCCATCCCTTCAGACTGCATTTGCTCCAAGGCATCAGCCAAACGTTCTCTCCACTGCCAAGAAAGTTTTCCATAAAACCATAATAATGTAAAACATGAAATATGCAGTTGATCAGAAGGCTCAATCAAGGAAAATACACAGGCACCAAATAATTAAGGAACTCGTATTGACTATTTTTTTTCCTCTATGTTTTTATAGACTATCAAACTCAAGTCATGGGAAACTAATTATAAAACTCATAACTTGCCTTAAAATGGAACCTGTCCATTATTCCTGAGTTTAAATTCCAACCGTAATAGTCTGAAGCTTATTTCCATTACATGATCTAAGAGACAAAAGCAAACAAATGGTAAAATCAGTCTTGGTCAGGATGGCTTACTATCCAACCATTCAAAGAAGTCTAGGACCGAAGAAGCAGATTCTATCGCACATCATACTAATTAAGCATCATGATTCATCCAAAACAAAATCTACATTGCTGCTTACAACTATTTAAGCAAGTTATTTTATTACTACACGTCTTCCATGCACTTCCTGCACTTTGAAAGAGCTTCAACCTTAACTGAGACTAATATATTTCTTTATGGAGCACTAGATCGTCTTCTGTAAAATGTTATACCAGACGGATCTGAACAAAGTATTTTTTTTTTTTGCATGCTCTGTTTTTCCCATATCCAATCTATAAGGCTAAACATAAGGTATAGATGTCGTAGAATAAAAGCAAAAGTTCAATGGTACAAAATTGGATGTCTTTGTGGATAAGAAGTAAAAGAAGGTTAATCAAGAACAAGCAAAAAAAATTATGAGATCACACAATCAGGATAACGAGACATGTTAGTATAAATTAAATACCGGAGCAGCACTTGGATGAGTACATTTCAAGCAAGTGAGAAAGGCCTTTTTCAGCGCATGATGTACTGCTGTTACACAGATCCCATTAAAACCAGAGCTTGACGGCTCCAAACCAAGCAAAACTGGCAAAATGCGGCCATAGAATGTTGGCCTATCTTTTGCAATGGCTGAAAGGCTGGAAATAGACCAAAGATAAGTCGAAAGAAAGTGAACGATCAAACAGCATAGAGAAAAACACATTTTTACAAACAGTATATTGACATATATGAATAACTTTATAGTAATAGTAACGAAAATGGTTGCCAATGAAGGAGTCTTTAATTAAACTAACTGTTGAACATTATAAAAGGAAAAGGCAGGATTAGTAGTGTCTACAATCTCAAGAGCATCTATAAAGGTAGGGGCACATGCGCTTTCAAACAAAAGTCAGTAGCTAGGGAGTACCAAATTCTGGCAACACATACACATGTTTTTTCCCCTCAATTAAGCAAGGGGCATGCTTCTACAATTCCAACCAAAGCAAAGGTAAAACAAGAAAAGCTTAAAACTTGTTAATTAGCACAACAATCACTGAGTTACTGTGAGAATTGACCATTGGAAATCTAAGTTGATCAAGCAGGAAACCCAAACTACAACTAGCATCAACAGACAAATATTTAAAGTTTAGTACAGGATGACCCTTGCGAATCCATGATATGCTAAACTCCATAAGCCTTCCTGTAGATAAGAGAAGTGCAATCTATTTGAGAGCTGACAAGAAAATATTAATAATTGAATTGGCCCAACCTTCTTATTCAAGTCTGATGAGGATGAGCAAACCCCAAATGCAATACCTTGACGAATAGGGGGCTCTAAGAAACCATTTGGATCTGGTGTGTATAGGAGAACAACTACTCCAACAAACGCCAGCAACTTCGTACCACCACTGCCATGCTTTTACAGATGTTACAGGTCACAGGCATCAGACCGTAAACCAAAAACTAACTACTTACAGTTAAAAATGTTGCTACTTACTTGAAACGCAAGCGAGTGTACTTTGTCTTTGAACTTTACCATCCATGCCCATGCAGATTCAAGTGCACTGTCCAGATCACTAGAGTATAGACCCTAGAACATCATGAAACAAAAATGGGATGATCACAAGTTAATAGGTAATCTAGAAATAGAATAGATTCAAAGATGGGAAAGAGTTAAGACTAGAGATAGAAAAAGTCAGTAGGCCAAATAAAATGCAAAAAATTAAGATGTACTTAGGGCTTGTTTGGAAGCTATTTTGAAAATTAAGTTAATAGGTAACCTAGGTTTTGAAGAATAGATTTTGGAGAATGGCTTTTACAGATTTCGAGGTAAAACCTAGATTTTGAAAAGTGATTTATGTTTAGGAAGTCATTAGCTTTTACGGATTCTGAGGCAAAAAGTAGATAGGAAAGATGAAAGAAAAATAAAGAAAAAGTTGAAAAGAGGAAAGAGAAAGAAAGAAAAAGTAGGAAAGAGGAAATGGTAGGAGAAACTTAAGTTTCAAACCGATGTTTTGTATCCACAATAGTTTTTCAAAAAAATTTTTGTACTTGGACAAAACTTAGGCTTTGTAAACAAACCTAGGTTCTGGGAATAGCTTCCAAACAAGCCCTTAATGGCTTTAAGGATAAATAAATCAAAACCCCAATATTGGGCTTGTTTGGATAGCCTATTGGGAGAACGGACACAGATTCCGAGGTAAATATGTGAGAGGAATTTTGTCTCGGTAAGCGCATGAATGGATTTTGGTTGCCCAAACGGGCTAACCAAACAAGCCTACTATCTATTGCTAATTTGCTATTACCACCCCTTCTACTCCCTTATCTTCACATTTCTTTACTTATAACTACAATCTGATCACACCAGTCACTAGTCAATTTTCTCCCTCTGGTAAAACACTGGTTAAATTTTATTAAGCTTTTATACACCTCGTTAACTACAAAAGCTAAATGTTGATTGTTGATCGAAATAGAATAACATATATGGCTAGATATTTAATAATTAAGATTTTAAACCTTGAATTGAGCAATTGTCTTCCAGTTGTAACAATGTCTAACAAAATCATGTAATATCAAACACACCCCCGCACGCACATCATAGAACAAAATTTAGTATTTTGCCAATCAAATACATATTTTAATTATATCATATTGGAATATAAGTAATTATACTGAATTTCGATAACCATGCAAGGTACTTAGGTCATCAAATCAACGGGAATGGTTAGAAAAACCAACAAGAATGAAATGAATTAAAAGATAGGAATAAGTAGATTCAGTACTAAAAATATAACACCTGCATTGCAATTTTCTCAAGAGTGGAATGAAATAAATTAATCCCACATGATATAGCTTGACGAACAACAACAGGTGTATTATCATCCAGAACAGCAAGGAGCACAGGTATAATATCAGGCAAGAACTCTGTGCTTTTAGATCCTATTTCACCAAGCATCCTGCAGTTCACGAAAAGAGGGATGTCTTTGAGTCTAACAAAATAGGGACATCTTTGTGTGTGTTTGGGAACTCCGATGGAGGAAAGGAGTTCTGTTGGGAGAAAGGAGTTTATGGATTTCTAGATGGTTTTGCGGATTTCAAGATAGTTTTTGTTGATTTCGAGATGGTTTTACAGATTTTGAAATGGTTTTATCTCGGCTAACGTGTACCGCTGGGGGACGAAGTTCCCAAACAAGCACTAAGACTCTAAGTCAACAGGGGCGCGCGTGCAGTCAATAGTCCACCGGTAATTGTTGAATTAAATTCAATGGCCATCTTAGCGCCAAAAAGACCAGAAAGTTTTTTCTTAAAAAAAAAAAAGCGACACACATACTGGTGTCCATTAACCAATTTATGGGCGAACAGGAAAATAGGAGAGGCAAAGTGGAGCAATAACTACAAAATGCGCACAACACAAGGTAACCAAACTTTTCTTATAGAAGAATAAGAAAAGAGGGGAAAAAAATAAAGTATAACGGTTGATAAAATATACTCCTTATAATGGGCAATGCAAAGGGACAATAACAAAGAACAATAGCCAGGCTCAAGAGCACAACAAAGCTCGCCTATCTCTCTGTACACGTAAAGAGATTCATTTACAAAAGGAATGGGCAAGGCAACAATGAAAATCCATCAGGGCTATCCCCTCCGATGAAAAGACTGAAATTTGAGAATAATTTATAAGTAAGAATGGTCGGCCATCCCTCTCTGAATAATTTCTGCCTTTAATTTATCTGGGCTGCCTTCTCTTTCTCATGTCAAATATTCAAGAATAGAAAAGCATACAAATTGGTGTATTGAGAGAGAGGAGAAACATAAAATCGTGCACATTAGGTGTATGGAAGCTTACTCGGTGACAAATTTGCGAACTGGACTGAAGCGGTCGGGCTGAAACTCGAAGAGACAAGGCAGGAACTCGGTGAGCAAAACGGGGTCTTCCTGAGACAATTCTAGCTTCAGTTGCCGCAAGTAATTGAGCTTGGAGGGTACATCCATGGCCAACTTGATCGAGTTAACAAGACTCTCGAGCTTTTCCCTCGAAGTGGCGTCTATCTTTCCTACCATTGCTGAAGAGAACAACCAAAATTCGAAAATCTTCACCAGCAAAAGCCTATCATATCAATGTAATCTAGGGTTTGGAAGACGAGGGAGAAACCGAGATTTGAAGGCGCGAAGCCAGAAACAGAATACCCGAATGGACTGAATACTGAATAGTGCCCTTTTTTATTGTTACTTTTTTTTTTTCTGGTGTCTCCAGTTCTCCACCGATAGCGATATGTCATTCAACTTGGGATGGCGAGGAGAATGAGCATAAAAAAATTATTAAGAACCAATTAAGGCTTCCAAAATTTTAAAACTCAAACATAAATTCCCCTTGAAAGCTATCTGTAAAGGTAGGGAGAAATGGGAGAAATGGGTTCTGTTTGAAAACATAAAACTCAAACATAAAGTCCATGATTAGCACAATTTTTGTGTTTGAAAACTTCGTTGGGAGAAATGGGTTCTGTTGAGAGAAATGAGTTTACGAATTTCTAGATGGTTTTGCGGATTTCAAGGTAGTTTTTATAGATTTCGAGATGATTTTTATGAATTTTAAAATGATTTTGTCTCGGCTTACATGCTCTGTAATGGGAACGGAGTTCCCAACAAACACATTGTCATTCTAGATTTTAAAAATGGTGCAATGTCTCGTACTCACGTGTGATTACATTGATAGTTAGATAAACAATTCTACTATGATTAAATTGTGATTTTATCTCAAGAATTTTAAAGATTAAATGTTCAAAAACGTCTTTTATATATATATATATATATGACATCTTAAACAAAAGTCGTCGATCATTCAAAAACTGCCCTATATTGTGTGTGTTTGGGAACTCCGTTAGGAGAATGGATTTTACAGATTCCGAGGCATTTTGTGGATTTCGAGATGGTTTTACGGATTTCAAGATGGTTTTTATAGATTTCAAGATGGTTTTTACAGATTTCAAGATGGTTTTGTCTCGACTTACGTGCACCATTTTGACAACGATGTTGTCAAACAAGCACATTGTCATAACCGTTAATTTCTCAGAACGGCCATTAAGTTATTACCTTAAATGATGAGTGTTTCAATGTCCATGAAGAAAATGTGCTCAATGCCCATAACGACTTGTTTGGTTTGAAGGCTGGTTAGGAGAATGAGTAAAAATGAGCCCTCTCCCCAATAGGTTTGGAAATTTAGAGGAGAGGGGGTCCAAATTTCTCCCTTTGGTTACCTCCAGTGTAGGATTTTTTGGAGGGGTTAAATTTAATTCCTATTTTATCTTCGCAACACAAATAAAAAACAAATCCAGCGTCTTCACCCTCTAGTCTCTGCTTCTTCACTCTCCACCCTCTATCATCTTTGATGTCAAAAGCTATCTTCCATCAAAATAAAGGTTGGTTCTTCTCCTTCTGTTGGAATATGGGTCATCCTTAATGGATTAGGCCTAAAATCCATTTTGGGGTGCATGAATGTATAAAGCTGTGGGAATAAAATAGTGTTTTTCCTTAAAAGTTTAAATTTAAAAATTGAATCTGCGTGGGAACAATTATGCAGAGAAAGCGTGGAAATTGTTGTATTTATTATCTCTTTATTTGATGAACAACCGGATATGTGAAGAGATATATGAGACATTGACTCTCTTTCCCAAGAAAAAGGCTCTCCCTTCCTTCTCTAAAATCTCCCTTCTTTCTAAATTGTGCATTTGTTTTGAATCCAAATATGTGATCCTCAACACATGTGTGTATCTGTGGAATCATTTAATCAATTAATCTACAGGTATGTCCGGAATCTTTTAGTGGTATCAGAGCTATTACGTTCCTAAGGCATTGTTTTACTGCTCATATGATTTTTTCATGTTCATGAAGATGCCCTGTATATGTATGATATTTTTGTTTGGTTCCCTGCATAGCTTGTGATTCCATGAAACCTTTGCGGTTTCGTTTTCATTCATATTTCAAGCACCTTCCTTCTGAATCTGATTTTGAAAGAGTAGAAGTAACGTAAATACCCAATACTGATACACTAATATTAATCAACAAGTAAATATCTAATCTTTGTATCCCAAAAATGAGATTAGCATCCAAATCAATTATGGCCGGTTCTCATGCTTCCCTCTTGATGTTTCTCGTTTTCTCTCCTGTAACAATCTTCCAGCTTCCTCATCAGCTTGCTGGGCTTTCTTCTGAGCTGCCGAAGCCTTAAGAGCCTACATTTTGTAATGATTGTAATATGTAACTCCCAAGAATGCAAGCCAGTACTCATTCAGATTGATGGGTGTCACCATGTCCCTGATCACAAACCTTGAGAAAGCGATCAACAACAAATCCTTCACCACTCCAACAACGTTCATGGTCAGAGCCGATGCCTTCCCAACAAGCAAAAACACAGCAAGATTCAAAGCAAAAGCATAGAATGACAGGAGATGGCGGGGAAGCAAAGTTTAAGGTAAACCGGCAAGCAGATTTGACAATGGCATGGACAAGATGGGAGGAGAGATTTAAATTATTGTCACCGGAAGATTTTTGGTTGGAGTTCACTAGCGAACACTGGTGACAAGGAGGGCTGGGGTGGAAAACAGAGCTAGGAAGAGCTTTTTGTGGTTGAGAGGATCTGAGATTCTGGCGAAGAGTTGTCTGAACTTGCTTATTAGTGGAATAGAGTATGAAACAGAGGAAGAGGAAAAACCTTGCGCCACGATGGTGTGAAAGAACCAAGATTGTGTGCTAGTGTCGAGAGGCATAGCCAGGGCTCTGATGGGCCGATAGGTGGGAGGAGGGGAACTCTCAGACCACGACGGCAGCGGTGGTGGTAAGGTTGTGGGGCCACCGCGTTTACAGCAAGTCCCGACAGAGACAATGGGGTGTTTGGCAAAGCTTCATAATACCTCAAAAGCACATTCAACAGTGTTTTTTCCCAAAACGAGATAATCTCCTTCGTACGTTTACCTCGTAAATAGTAAAAGTACTTCTCTACCGCTTTCCCAAATAGATCCAATGGATGTCATATAGTGTTGTAAATTTTGTGTGTGGGTGTGTCAAAGGAAGAGTCCCACATTATTTGGGATTGTGGGAGTCCAAGTGATTATACTATAATGTGATCTTGGATTAGTAAATTGATTAAGAGGAGGAGTATGTTAACATACGACAAAGGGCCACTGGAGACAAATCCGGCGTTTTCCCTACCCCTTTGTGCGTAGGTTAATTGGAATATTGGGCACTCTTTATAGGAAATATCCGTCTAATTAATTCGTCACTCTAATAACAATTATGGGTCTTTAGTATTTGTAACCGACGTCTTTTAATTATCATTAAGTGTGTTAATGATAATGTAACCACCCATTTAATTGTCATTAGGTGCATTAAATAGACGAATTAATTGCCATTATTTAAGAGTGCCTTATGTGCAGCCTATAAAAGGG
>JANTPZ010004918.1:0-14140 GCA_025593235.1 Vachellia pachyceras | reverse complement strand
CCATTCTGCCAGCATCCATTTCTCTGTATGAGAATCTCGGGTTGCAAGGATGAAGTTCTATATCAGAGTAGAAGAACCCTACTTTCATTTTTTCAATGCTCCAACCGTAACCGTGACGCCCACCGCTCCAATTCCCTCCTTCTGTCGAGACGTGGCGTTCACCGTAGAAGGCATTTTCGTTTGACGCTTTCCCAAACATGTATCTCCAGGCCCACCGTGCTTTTTATCTAAAAAGCAGCTTTTGGGACAGAAAAACGCTATTCCAAACACACGCATTATGTTACTAAATTCTTGTTAGAAGAATGATTTTATAGAGTTTAAGATAAATATATGATTTACATTTTATTTTGCGTGTAACGTGACTGAGAATTACTTCCCAAATACGCACGTTCTGTTGACCTTAATTATACGCATTGTTTGAAATCGTGTTCGTATACAACTTTTGTTATTGAGTTGAGTAATTGTCTAAAAAACAAACATGGATACATACGAGAGAAAACGTGAAAATGGAGATTCAATTCCCCAACCGTGTAAACCTTGAACTAAAGTCCAAGGACTTTGTACTTTTGTATAATGTGAAGGAAAAGGGCAACTCAGTGTTGCAATCCACAGGGACAAGTGGAGATAAAAACACGGTTCATTGAATCGCGTTGCTGGAGCACATAACCCGATTCAAAGCACTAACCATCAAAATTAAAACATGACAGTGAAATTCAGCTTCGCACCATGCTGTCATTGTTAATACTGCTCCCAATCGTACTCAATTTCTTGATCACAAATTCCAAGATAGACATATTCACCGGGAGATATGGCTTATCATGTTAAATGGCCAAGGTTGTATTATAGGACCTGATTAAGGGGTGTAAATTATTTTTTGATAAGATAAATGAGATTTATTCTTAATATCTTTTGAGAAGAATTTGAGCAAAAAATTAGTGGGTTTAAAATTAGTAATTAATTGGATGTAAAATAAATCACATAGTACTCATATATACCTAATTTTCTGGAAGTCAATGGTGCGGCTGCACTTGGTGAAACCTATGTAGGTCTATGGTTGTACTACCACGATCTTTAATAATACCTCTATTTCTTAATACAAGAGTCAATTGACTTTTTTAATGTATAAAAGAATGCTAAATAGATCATTGAATTATAATATATATTCTGAAGTGTTTATATGTATCGTTGGATTATAGATCAATTTATAAGCCAGTCAAATTATTTTAGAAAAAGGATAGATGAATTAGTTATTGTGCTTCCTTAACCTTTTCAAAAAAATTCTTATATTAAGGAACGAATGTAATATAAAAACCGGTTGACTTTTTTAATAATATTAAGAAAGCTAAATACATTAATTAATTTATAAGCTAGACATATTGATTTTAAAAAAATGATAAATTTAAATAAATATATTTAACTTCATTAATCTCTTTGAAAAAGGTCAACCACTATTATAAAAAAAAATGATGGTAGCATTAAAGATGATAAATAAATACTATTATAATGTTTGGACCGCATGGACAGAGTGGAGGGGGGATGGGTGCATGCACCACATTCTTTACATTGTTACGTTGTGAAGTACTCAACCGAATAAAAGATGTTAATAACATGTTGAGGAGTGAAAGGGGAATCTGACATATCATGTGTTGGGATTTTCAGACTTTAGTTGACTCGAACCTTCTCAGAACAAACTAGAAGACAGCTTTTGTTACTCTCGAGCTAGTTGCTACGACACACTCATTTGCATGCAAAACTCTTCAATTGTGAACCACATTCACGCGTGCTTACGATATGCCTGTTGTCTGGGTATGAAGATACATTTTTTAAATTTTTGTGCCAGTTTAGGAATGTGATTGAGAAGTACTCTCATTAAGTTGAGGTAACATAATCCCACTGTTGAACATGGGTTTATCTTTTTCAAACGTTCCGTCAAACAAGCCCACTATATACAGTTCTCCTAAGTAACATAATCACTACAAGTAATGCACATTTGTTATTTATATGCCATGACATGTTATTTCGTATACTAGATTGTCATGTATTGCCGTATTGATCGGGGCTGGCATAGGGAATTTTTCAGTAATTTATCTTGTTTTGGCTTAAATTTAGTGACTTGAGAGAATAACTATATAGGAAAGATTGAGATACACTTATTTTTTTAAAAAAAAAATAGCTTACTCACAATATTTTAAAGATATAATATTTGAACATTTTAGAAGTTATTAACACATGTTGATGAATGATGATACAAGCTAGGGATGGGATAACATATGGATGCTCTAAATATGATTTGAGATCTCAAAAGCCTAGTTTGTAATTTTATAAATCCAAAATATACGGCGGTTAAAATTAAATAATTTTCTGCGGTGGAACAAAATATATCTGATCCCTTTCTAGGACTTTTTTTTTCAAAGTAATCTCGTCATGTTGCCTTGTCCTTCAATGGGGCATATTTCTTTTGAATTCAGTACTAATCAATGGGTTAGTTTGCGATAATATTTGAAAAAGTTAAACACACGTTCAATAGTATTTTACATAAAACAAGATAATCTTATTCATATATTTATCTTGACTTAGGTGAAATTAATTATTTACCGCGTTCTCAAACGGATCCAATATCTTCCCTTTTAAAACAATGTCCTCTTTCAAACATTTCAACAACTCGATACAACTCTGAAGAGTAGATTTTCCTAAAGCTCGAGCAATTTCTTGAAAGCTAGCTTAATATTTAATATGTGCTTTTAGCCATCTAGAAAGATGGATGATAAAAGTATCACACTTAGACAAGAAATCTATCTGATATTATCAGAGTTAATAGTGTTTGCTTGTAGATCTCATGATCCAATTATTATTATTATTTTCTTGCTGAACATGATCCACCTATGATATATGTCACATATATTCAAATAAGGCTCACATGTTCTGGGCGTAGTATTTATATCAAATCCAATTTGTTTAATTAAGCCTATAATTTACTAAATAATTAATTTATCCAAATTTATCTATTAATAATTTATAAAATTTTTCTGACAATGGGGGCCCACAGTCTTAATAAATTATTTATTTGTGTTTGGCATCAAAACCTAATTAGTCATCAAACGTGAATCATGACAGTTGAAAAAAAAAAACATGTATGGAATTCAAAGTTCACCTACGAATTAGGTTTAGTGGAGGATTAGTATGTCAATCAACGTTTGAAATTTTGTTGGAATTACTCACATTTAGTATCTTAGTATCTGATAGTACTTTCAAATATATTTATGCTTCAATAAAAAAAGCACCCACCTACGAAACCCTGGAAACTCCAGTTAGGGCTTGTTCGGTTGGGAGAAGGGGATAAAAAATGAATCTTTCTTCTTTGGTTTAAAATTTTAGAGGGGAGGGAATCCAAAATTTACCCCCTCATTCTTTCCCCTCCCCTTATTTTGGTTCCCTCTAAATTAGGGTTTTTTAGAGGGAAGCCAAATATTGTGACTAATTTACTCTATATATTTTATGATATTCCATTCATACCTTTCATGTATAATTTGATGGTATGAACACTTCTCTTCATATACACAATATTATTATTACTTGATATGTTATGAATACACATGTTTTGAATTTATTGCATTTTATAGCTTGATAGTACAAAATAGAATTTTGGATTGATGGCAAGATAAACATAAAATAAGTATTGTGAAATTAAACTACATATAAATCCTATTTTTTAATTATTTAAATAAATTATATGAGGGAAACACCTTAATAATTGTTTTAATTAATTAAATAGAATAGGTGATTAATTTTCATGAGTGAAAACTAATTTAAATAAATTGTATAAGTAAATAAATATAAATCAACATATAAGAGTAAAATGGTAAATTAGTTATTAATTTCCCTCACTTCCCTTCCTAAGCCAAACAAAAGATCATTAAAAATTTTTCCCCTTCTTCCCTTTCTAACCAAACCAAACAAAGTAACTTACATCCCTTGCCATCCCCTCCCATCCCTTTCCCATCCATCAAGCCAAACATAGCCTTTAAAGTTGCTTGAAATTACACGCATGCTATCTCCAATAACGTTGAGATGTGTGGGGTACCTCCTTGACTTTCTATTTCTTGCACAAGACATTTCCACCTCTTCAATTTTCTTTAATCCTTTGTGTGAGTTGCATTTTTTTGAAAAAAATGCTTATTTATAAATCTAAGTATCTAACTTAAAAAATGAAGTGAATGGCACATCAACCTCCCAACTCACCCTATTGGCCAAATTTTAATCTGTAAAACAAAATTTGGATGACATTGAATAAGGAAAAAACTTTTGAATGCTTAGTGTAATTAAATAAAAATCTTTATGATAAATTTATACCTAAACCCCATAGAAAACCATCAATAGAAATTCCCACTTTTCATTTGATTAAATTTGGTAATAATTTTTCAATATTAATGAAATTGACTCAGTTTTCGTTATATATATATATATATATAAAACTCAAGTTATAACCTTGTTAAACTGTCACAATATCCGCCGTACAAATGCAGCAAACCACATGAATAGAGATGGCCATAGAAGATGAGATTATTCTGATTCTAATATAATACAAAGCATCTTGGCACCGTAAAAGGATACATCATGAATTATGTTATAATTGAACTCATCAAGTTCTCCTCTCCGGATAAAACCCTTCAGAAATACTCAAAGGCCTTAGAGGGATTTCAGAAGCAAGAGAAATAAAGCAGAACATACTATCCTCATTTATAATCCTCCTTTAAGGACTTTGAGAGAGTATTGAGGTGAAAAGCGATGTTCTAGCTGTCAACAAACAGTAGGAGGGACCTTGGAATTGGAGGCAAATTCATATCCAAAAATCTCTCAAGAATTGGAACTATCTGACACATGGATGGCCTGTTTGATTCTTCATCTTGTACGCACCATGAAGCAAGTTTTATCATCCTAGTCAGCTCCTCAATGTCTGCATTTCGCTCCAACGCAGGATCCAAAAGCCCAAGAATATCACCTCCCTCGATCACTACACTTGCAGCCCATGTAGGAAAGAACTTCACTTGACCTTCTCTAGATGGTTCCGAGTTTCTTCTTCCCGAAACCAATTCGAATAACATCATTCCATAACTGTAAACATCAACTTTTGGTGTGATAGCCACACCAGAAATCCACTCCGGAGCAAGATAACCTCTCGTCCCTCTCATGGTTGTGAGGACTCTGTTAATTTCCATTCCAACCAGCTTTGTGAGGCCAAAATCTGCAATTCTTGGAGAAAAATAAGTATCCAAGAGAATGTTTTCTGGCTTTATGTCACAATGTATAATGCAGTCTCTACACTTCTCGTGGAGGTAATTTAGTCCTCTGGCTGTTTCTAAAGCAATTTGGTACCTTAATTTCCATTCTAATTTCTGGGAGTTCTCTTCCTCAAACAGATGGGCATCCAATGAGCCACTGGGCATGTAATCATAAACCAGAAGCTTTCTGCTGCCTTCAGAGCAGAAGCCACGAAGACGAACAAGATTAACATGTTGGACTGTACCCATACTGCTGACTTCTAATCGAAATTGTCTCTCACCTTGGCTTATGCTTTCAAGCTTCTTCACTGCTATGACACTGGAATCCGGCAATGTGCCCCTGAAAACAGAGCCAAAACTTCCCCCTCCTAGTTTTTCAGAGAAATTCTTGGTTGCATTCTGTAAATCTCTGTACCCAAATGCCGTCAATGAACCCCCCACTGATTTTCTTTTTCCAACCATTCTTCTCGTTCTTCTGAATATCACAAACAACAGAAAGGAAAGGAGAGCCCTTAAACCACCTACAATGCCCATCACGAGACCAAGAATTTCTCCGTAATGCCCAAATGCCATCAATGAACCCACCACCGTTCTTCTTAATCCAACTCCTCTCTTTTTCATTCTCATCGTCACCAAGAGGCAAACTGCAAGGAGTACCCCTACACCTCCAACCAAGCCTACCACAATACCAATAATTTCTCGCCTTTTGTGTTTAGCATCTGGAAACTCGGAAGCTGCGACTTTCAGATATAATGTTTCTCCGTCATTGTCATCTTCAGAAAGTTGCTGCAGACTTATTAAACCTCCATGCCAAATTAAGCACCCCTTTCCGCCGTAAGAATAAGCAGAGCAAGAGCAATTGTTCAAGCACATGGACTCGCATTCCCCAGTATTCCCTACTTTTACAGGTTGTTCATTTATAGGTAAGGACACGTTTGGCACTGTCAAAAACCCGTCTGACTCTCTTATATTTGACGAACTTGGATTCTCACATTGCAACTTTATTTTCCTCTCACACCCAGCTGAATAATCCTGCAGATCCCAATCAGTTTGTGACTTTGGCTTGAAACCAGGCAAGCAGGTACAAAAAGGCTGGGAATTCTCATTGCATCTCCCAAATGCGCCACAAAAAGCATAAACCTCGCACTGTCGTCTTGGTTGGGACCAAAACAAATTCCACTGCTTGGTGCTTTCAAGCCATGAGAGTTGTTGGATTTGCCCCGAGATTGACATCACCAAACGAGATAAAATAGAAGTGTTATACATGGAGTAAGTGAAATAGCTCTCGTTCTCGTTTGAAACAAAGGAGAAATTGAATATGTAATTCAACCTCATCTCAGGAACCAAGCTGAAGGTTTGGCCATTCCAAGGACCACTTGTCCAATACTGTTCAGACTTGTTCCGAAGAATTAAGTACGAGTTGGTTCCTTTCGGGTCTAGCTCCAGAGAGAAAAGACCCGACGCAGGATCTTCTCTGTTCTTCCAGGAAGTGAGATATTGAGGTTTTTTCGTCTTATTGTTGAGTCTGATTTTACCACCGGGAAGAAATGCGTCCGTGGGATTATCAAAACTCTGCCATAAGTTTTCTGAAGATTCCGGGTTGTCTCTCAGGACGAGATTCCCAGAATCCAGGAGGACAGCAACAACAGACTTTGAGGTGGTGGAAGTCAAATTCGTTGACCAAATTGGGATTTGGGACTCGTTGAGGAGAACCAAATTACTGTTTGAGACAACTAACTTGGCTGAATTTACATCAGAGACAGGGCTGTCTCTGTTTGCGACCCAAACAACAGTCCGTTGGGAGACCCTTTTATACCAGATGCCTATATAATAGTTTGAGGAGTTACCTGGCTTGAAGAAACCCAATTCGAAGACATCACCGGATGAGATGATAGTTTGATGATCCCCAGAAAGAGTTTGATTTGCAGAGAGGGTATCAGTTGCAAGGGAAGGTAAGGTTCGAACAGAGAAAGAGAGGACAAGGAGAGAGAGAAAATGCCACGGGTTCTTCATGTTGTCCATGGGCACAGAGAAACAACCAAGATTTTTTTTTTTTTTGGAATGAGAACAACCAAGATATTTTACATTGAAAGAAGACCGCAAGACTAGTTGGGCCGGAAACAAGAGGACACCATGAACTTTGGGGGGTGGGGTAATGTAATTTACAAACAAGATTGGTTTGTCTACTATAGAAATGTTCACTTTGCATTATATGTGATTTCAGAGAAGGCTTGGCCATGGCTACGCATGAGGCTACCTGAAGTCAAGGTCAGACAAACTACAGAACGTAATTTAATGGCGGACATATTTGACTCTCCGCATTCGTGGCTGTCAGTGGTCATTCTTTGACTTTGTCTTCCATTTGTATGACCAATGGCTTTTAAAAAGAGAGATAGAAAAGGGAAATTTCGTTGAAGCAGATCATATGAATTTTCTTAATAATACTTAATATTATTAACACAAAAGAGCATTTTTTTTATACAAACACAAAAGAGCATCACAGATAGAGGCCGTGAGAGAGACCGCTAAATTCTCTCATCAAACGAATCTTCTGATCGTTGCGGTGAAGGCAAATCCTATTAGGAAGGCTGAAGAGTGACTGTGGCGTCATAGAGACCAAACAAACAATCTTTCCGGTCAAACCTTGTTTGTTTTCTCTGCAAAATTGAGAATGGGCTTATTTCTAAAAGCCCATTTGAAACTCAACGACTTCCCTTCATCTCAATTATATTCTGCATGTGTTTTAATTTTAATCTCTTATCACGTAAGTGGAGTTGACTTTAATTAGATATTTAGAAACGTGGTAGAGAATTACTTTTATGTAAGTTAAGACAAAATACGAATGAGATTATTTCATTTTGTGAAAAAATACTGTTACGTGCGTTTAAACCCTGTAAATACTGAGTCAATCAGACTATATTTTTCTTGGTTCATTGAAATGATTTCCACCATTTGTAATTTGCGTGCTCTTTATTTCTCTGTTCGGAAAAATAAAATAATACTACCTTAAGGGATCTCTCCGATTGTACTTTAGGACAGCACAAACTATAAAGAACCTTTTTGCTTCCGTTGATATTGGTTTTATTTGGCAACAAGGTGCTTATATCCATAAGTACGTTCAACAGTGTTTTTCCGTAAAATGAGACAATCTCCTCCACATATTTGCTTCGACTTGTGTGAATAAACACATAAGTACTTCTCCACCGCTTTGCCAAACGTAGCCATTGAATAATACATTAGTTTAATCTCATGATCCCCTTCGTAGTTGTATCGCATTTACGTTGATTCATTTTATTCATTCAAATCGTGACTTCAATTGTGTATGTCTTTTTTTAATCAGTAAGAAAAGTAAAAGATTAAATCTATATCTTTTAAGGAGTTCATACTCTATCTCATATAAAAAAAGTGCTCATAAATCCCAAGTAATGCCTCGTTTGGTATGATCGAAATGGAAGGGTGAAAATGGAATTGGAATTAAATTCCATGATGTTGGCATGTTTGGTATGATGGAATTACAATTCCATGTGGAATTCAATTCCACCTAAATACCCAATTTCAATTCCATACCCAAACCTATGGAATTCATTTGGGTTTCATGAAGTCTAATTTTTTTGGACCAAAATATCATCCTTTATGCAAAATAGTTTTTTTTGTTACATTTCAAAAAAAAAAGAAGCAACATTCATACAAAAAATATATGGATTCCATCTTCATTTCTATGACATACCAAACATACTTTTAAAACCAATTTCCATTTCCATTTCAATATCCATTTCCATATCCATATCCATTTTCATATCCATCAAAATGAATTTTGCGTACCAAACGAGCCATAAGGAAACCAAATATAAAGGTGTCTAAAGAAATTCAACTTTTGACCAAGTTTACAAATTTGACTTGTAAATATGTTATTTTTAAAGGTATCTAAAGAAATCTCAATATTTAATTTTCTTGCCTGATGAGATATGTGAGTAGTTTCTTCATCTTATAATTAATGCGATACGTCCATGAAGCTGAAGTTTGATGATTCTCTATATGTGCTGTAAGTAAAACAAACATGTATATGAAACCCTTTTTCCCCATTGAAGATTGAAGAAGCGTCAGTTATAAACAAGCGCATGCGTGTGTAATATATATACATATATATAGGTGAATCATCACTTACATGACACGTTGAATGGCTTTTGGACTTGTTTCTTCTTTATAAAGATGAAATAGATCGGTATATATAATCACACACGCATGACTACGGTATATTTTAAGATAAATGGTTCGCTATATGTTGTTTTCAATAGACCATACGGTATAGTTTTGGAAGCCAGTTCAAGTTTCTTTATTAACGAACCTTTCTGTAATTCTTCAGTCAACAATTAGCTAACCTTGAATATATGCTAGCTAGCTGTATATATTAAAATAAAGATAAGGTCGTGCTTCATGCGGATGATTAAAATTGGAGATGAACAATCTGCTGGAACTTGTGCTTTCGATCGGATATGATATTGCCAAACTTTAATTAACAGCGTCTGTGTTTACCAATTGTTCTACGTATCTATACTATGCCCTACAAACCATACCCACAATATCAATATTTAGTAAGAATAATTAATAATTAAAAGCCTCAACAGCCAAATCATGATGAAATGTTTCCCACCGTTGTATATTATTCTCCTTTTATATTCGGCAAGCAAATGAACAGATCATCGACACCACAAAAAACCTGGGAAATTAATATAATAAAGCAGAGTGATGGATGAAATATGAATAACAAGCGGTAGATATATATATATATATATATCATATGAAAATTGTACGATATGATTAAATGATTAATTAAATGCGAAAGGGATAGAGAGGTATTTTAATGGTCCATGAAGCAGTCATCTAACGTTAATATACGACGATGTAGGAAAATGGTAGATGGCTTTGTCAAAATTAATAAAGTTTGAGGGATTTCGGCCACTAAATAATGACCGGAGGGAGTAGGGTGTAAAGGAACTATACTAAATATCAATTGGAGAAGCAGCAAAAGCAGCATGCAATGAAAACAAGATCATCAGTGTAAAAGTTAAGCATAAACTGATTAATACACTTTATTTATTTTTAAAGTGCCATATATATAAAAGGTCTTGTTTGGCAACAAGGTGCTTATACCTATAAGCACGTTCAACAGTATTTTTCCGCAAAACGAGACAATCTCTTCCACATAATTCTCTCAGTTTGTATGAATAAGTCCATGAGTATTTCTTCACCATTTTACCAAACGGACCTATTGTTGATCATGAATTACAATTGTATGTGGCACAATATAATGTACGGAATAATTTCATGCCAAACAAACATCACTATAAATTATTTGGAACGCTCATTAACCATAGTTACTTCTACAAACTTGGTCTTGTGTTAATGATGTAACCATCAACATTGTTTTCAGTCCTACGAGAAAAGACGGAATTACGCGTAATCAGATAACGTTCATTTTCTCATTTTTTGAGTGAAAGCCTAAAAGAACCAAGAGTGGCCATGCCCATATAGAAGAAACAAACTGTGTGTGTTGGTAATAGGTCAATTTGGTCCCAGAAATTTTGTCAAAAGACTATTTGGTCCCAAACAAAATTAAAAAAAAAAGATAAAGTAAAAAAATCCCAATAATACCACTAAATCGACGTAAACACATGCCGCCTCACAATATTGGGGTCTTTTCTTTTCTTTTTTTAAATATTTTTTTTCTTATTTTTCTTTGTAGTACACCAACTCATTTCTGAAAATTCTATTTCCCCGCATCATGTAATGTTGAGACAATATTTCTCAATTAGCACTCTTGGCCCCTTATAAATTTATTCATTATTATTATTACGAGTTATTGTCTGTCAGCTACTTATTTGCAAATGAAATTTAAGATAAATTTTGATAAAATTAGTCTGCAAACAAAACAAATATATTTCAATATTAAAGAAACTGCACTGTATCTTTTTATTAAGCCCCCGTACCTATTCAGCGATAGTTGGACGTTTTGCCGAACTGTATGTATGTTTGAGAATCCGTTGGTAAAAAGGAGTTTACGGATTTCAATAAGAATTTACAAAATTCAAGAAGAATTTGTGGATTTCAATAAGAATTTATAAAATCCAATAAGAATTTGTGGATTTCGATATGATTTTTATAAATTTCAAGATGATTTTTACAGATTTTGATATGGTTTTGTCTTGACTTGCGTACACCGTTAAGAAGTTCTTCCCAAACATGCACAATTATGTGTAATAAAAAAGCTGGTACGGAATTGAATAAATTATTAAGGGATTTTCACACTCAACTCTCATAGAATGAAGTTATTTATGAAAATTTTCTAAGAGGTTGTCAATGACAAGTCGATGAGCACAATTAATAAGTGAAGTAGCTACCATTAACAACTCTGGGGATTTTTTCATAAATAAATTCTTTATATGGGACTTGAGTATAAAAATCCCAATTATTAAATCCTCCCTTGCAATTACTCGTCAATACATGTGATTCATCTATGTGTCAATA
This sequence comes from Vachellia pachyceras, assembly GCA_025593235.1. Taxonomy (NCBI): domain Eukaryota; kingdom Viridiplantae; phylum Streptophyta; class Magnoliopsida; order Fabales; family Fabaceae; genus Vachellia; species Vachellia pachyceras. Next base: position 2,336 of record JANTPZ010004918.1, on the reverse strand, counting down.
ATCTGTACAAGGTAATGCTGCAACCAAGGGGCCGTTTGAGAATCGGTAGAGAACTATTTTTACATAAGTTGAGGTAAATATGTGGAGGAAATTATCTCATTTTACAGAAAAACACTATTGAATGAATTTTTGGAAAGCTCAAAAACGTTTAATATGTAATATAAGAGCTCATTCATTTTGTTGCGAGAAGATTAAAAAAAAGTTTTCAGGTACGTACTTAGTACTCCATACAATTACTGAAATCAATACAAAACAGTATCGGTGTTGCCACCAAGCATAATAATGGATTGCTTCTCAACGTTTCTGAACACTCTAAAAGTACGTTTAACAATAGTTTTTGTAAAATAAGATAATCTCGTTTATATATTTACCTCGATTTATGTAAAAATACTTCTCTATCGTATTTTCAAACGGATCCAATATTCGGCAACTAAATCCACATCTACCTGTGATCTGGAATTAGTTTTTGAGAAATGGCAATAAAAGCCACTCACGCAAACGTATCAATAAATGTATGCACACTGGGATTTACTTTCAGTGTGGTGTGGAGACATACACACACACACGCAAGGAAGACTCATTTACTAAATGCATGGAAATTATATATTTTTTTTTGCCGAAGCATGGAAATTATAATATTTTTTTATATGAAATGAAATGGATATCAAAATTTGCTGGACAAACACATGGCAGCTACGTGTCCTCAACCCCACCAACCAACTAACTCAATTCAGGATCCATATCTTATCCACACAAGTAAAAAAGAAAAAAAAAGGATAATTAAAGAAAACTCTCTCTCTCTCTCTCTCACCCCCAAAAAAAACTAACAATTGGTATCAGTTAGTTATGTGATATATTTGTTGCCCCCCACGGGCTGTCTCTAAAGTTGCTCCCTTTTCTTTCCATCCACTTCAACACTACTTGGTTGCTGCCAAAAATACATGATAGGATTTAAAGTTCTCAAATTTTTTTATTAGATGTTTTTTTCAAAACTAATAATAAAATTTGTAAAATTATTATTCAGCACTCGAATCTCTGTTTGAAGTTATTTTTTTATTAATTCCAGAGTAAAACAATAGCCGATATTTAAAAAAAAGACCATCACTGATATAAATTTTACACAACACCCAGATATGATATATGTACCATTTCATTACAATTTATATAATAAAATTTAAATACACGGCAACTTTCATAAGTTGTGTGTCACCCATTATGTAAAATCGTATATCAGTATAATATTTGAAAAAAGAAAAAAGGCAACTTGTATACAGCGGCGGACCTCCATGGTCCCACACTGTTGCCGTCGCACCCTTGACTTCTATAAAATTAGGGAATATTAGTACTATATGATTTATTTTACACCCACTCGTTTGTTAATTTTGAACCCACTAAATTTTTACTCAAATTATTCTTAAAAGATATTAAGAATAAGTCCATTTTATCTTCTCAAAAAATAATTTACACCCTCTAAGTTGAATCCGCCATACTCACAGTCTTACATACTTACGATGTCTGATTATAATTAGATTAGGACACGTTGATACGTTTTATAACATTTATTCCATTTATAAAATTAATGATGACTGAACTCTTGCTATAGATATCATTACCACTTTAAAATAAAATTATTCTGATTCAATTAGACATCTGGATCCGTTTGGTAAAGCGATGGATAAGTACTTATGGGCTTATTCACATAAGCCGAGGTAAATATGTGAAGGAGATTGTCTCGTTTTACGGAAAAACACTGTTAAACGTACTTATGAGAATAAGCTGAGCGTTGCCAAATAAGCACAGAATATATTCAATATGGAAACTTAAAGTACGTAAACTTTCCCAAACAAAATTATAATGCTCAGATATTACATTAAGGATTGGCATAGGGGAATGCTCTCTCCAGTCCTTCTTACAATGGCCCCCTTATAATATAATATTTACCTGCCCTTTTTTAATGAAATGAAATAATTTTAAATAAATTTTTTAATATATGTAAAGTGAATGGTAAGGGATACGCTTTAACAAAAAGAACACGGGAGTGTACTTACAGAAGTCAAATGCAGTCGAGGAAACACTGTATAGAAGTACTTTTACGTAAGTTGATGTAAATATATGGAGGATGTTATTTATTTTTACAGAAAAATACTATTAAATGTACGTTTAACTTTAGGAAAGTTATTCCAAACAAATCCTAATTCTTTTTGACAACAATCCAACATTTAAACTCATTGTAAAAGGAGTGTCACAACAACGCTTTCATTACATATCAACGTATACTCAACCGAACTTTGTTTTATTTGCTTGTCAAAAAGATGGGAAACTATATTTATAAAAAT
>JANTPZ010004917.1:0-12589 GCA_025593235.1 Vachellia pachyceras | reverse complement strand
GACTTCATCATTCTCAGTTTCATTAATCAAACGAAAACCCCTAATCTATTAACGCGATTCAGCTTAAAAAGAGAAGGGAGAAAAATGAAATGCAACTGTAACTAATTATAAAGACACAACGTAGAAAAAATTTAAAATAAAATACATTTCTTTCAACCTTTTAGTCAACCATCCACTGAAACTCCTTGTTCAGGCGTCCAAAACCATAAATGGAAGAGAGTTCAGCCTCACACACACCAAACACGCACTGATGAAGACACACATTACTGCACACAACAAAAGAAAGGAAGACGGAGAGCGTAGAGAGGAAAGGAGGAGGAGGGGGCGCCAGCAGCTTTCCCTTTTAATTCAACAAGGGGCATCTGTGTCTTTTCACATCAAAAATTAATTCCCCCTGGTCCCTCGGGACTTCCCTTTAAATATTGCAAAGTTTGGGACCATTTGTTAATTATCTTGATAAGGTGGGACCAAACATTAAATCCCCCTAATAATAAATCCTCAAGCTCAACAATCATGCAATTGTTACTTCAATAGATATGAGAGTTAAAATAATGAATTAAGAATCATAATTAAGCTTTAATCCAACAACCACGTTATATCGAATTGTCACAAAATATTTACCAATCTTCTAATCTACTAATTGCTACTAGAATAACAACATGGAATTAATGATAATAAAATCACTGTTTAATTGTAACTCTTGAATCCAAAATAATAGAATTAAAGTTAGCAAGAGATAATATGATTCAAGATTCTAAACCACCTTGAAAAATCATAAAATGTTAACTCTAAAATCAATACAAACTTGATACCACAACATTATAATTAAAATTAAAGTTTTAATCAATCTATTATCAAATACCAACAATAATCACTCACAATAATTTTTAAAATAAATATTAAATAATAAAAATTATTTCAATAACCATAAAAAAATTATCATAAAACTTAAAAATTATTAAATAATTATTGGACATGAAATTAAAGTAAGTAAAATCCCATTTTAAAGATACAAACTCCCGATAATTATGAAATTTAGCTCAGAATTGCCGCGAACAATTCCAGAACTACTGTCATTTCCTTCTTGGGAAGCTGCGAGTAAGGAGCAGAACAGCGGCTGCAGCGACGGAACAGAGCGACAGGATGAAGCTTGGACTGTGACGGATTAAGCTGATTCTCTGCTCTGCAGTATGAACGGCCTCGTTCCAGGCGACAATTGCTGTGCGTGGCGTGGTTTGGGAGAAGGAACGAATGAATGAATATGTACGTGTGTGGTTTGCTCCCAAGTGTGGCGGCCGCTTGAGTGTTTCTTCCTCTGGAGGCAGTGGCGAATGGATTCAAAAAAGGAATAGTGCGGCGCCCTCCTCCATCCTTCAATGTGCGTGTGTGGCGACAAGTAAAACATGAAAGGAGGAGGATGATGATGATAATAATAAGTAAAGAAATAAAATAAAATAAATTAAATGGATTTAAGTTTGGTTCTTGATTTGATGAATCAGAAAGATAATACATCATTTGATACATTTAATATTTTAAACTCGTAATATTAGATTTTCTACTTGAAATTTAAAATAATAGATTTATTAAATTGAATTTAAAATCTTTTAAAATTACATTGATAACTATCTAGACATATCAAAATATATATATATCAAATATAAAAATATAAGAGTTATTAAACCTTTTCTGTTTTTTTTAAATTTTGAATTTATCCTTTCATCCTAATTTTTTTTAAAAATATCCTTAATTAATTTTAATTTCCTTTAATAATCATTAATCATGAGCTTTCCGAATTTGAAGGGATACTTCCAGATTTTTCCCCGTATTAATCTCCCTGAAATCAATAACTGAATGATTTAAATAAATAGGAAGAGGGGAGCATGACGCGTCCATATATTACTCAGCCCGTTATTATCTTTTCCACAGCAAATTCTCGTAACGATGACGCGCCTGGCTGCTTGCTCAAGCCTGGTTCTAGTGGCTGCGCTTGCTCTCGCAGTTCAAGTTCTGCACTTTTCTCCCATTGACCCAATCATAGTTGAAAGGCCTCCATCATCGTTGGCTTATCCTTTCTCCGTCAACAACCATTTACAGAGCGTCACCAAGCTTGGAGAAGGAATTCTGAAAGACCCCGAAGATGTTTGTGTGGATAAGCATGGCACTCTTTATACAGCTACAAGAGATGGTTGGATCCTACGATTACATCGAAATGGAACCTGGGAGCACTGGAAGAGCTTTCACAGCAGTAGCATGCTCGGAATTACTGTCACAACACAGGGTGATGTCATTGTTTGTGATTCTGAGGAGGTCATCAGCATAAATATACAATACTCTTTCATTTCCAGACCGGTCCATTTTATGAGAATTTCGGCTTTCTGATATTAAAGAGTATAGTTTGATTTGATGTGCAGGGGCTGCTTAAATTCACAGAAGATGGTGTCAAAGTTCTTGTTTCTCATGTGAACGGTTCTAAATTAAGGTAACAACTGTGTAATTAATTATTGTTTGCAATTGCCGAATTGCTTGGGTTGTTGGAATTGTGTAGCCTTATTATTCGGTAAATTGGGGTTATCCCTCATCTCATCTATTCGTTTGATTCTTATGTGATTTTAACAGAAATGAATAATGTTAATGCATTTTTTATTTTAAAAAAGGTGAACAAATAAGTCGTACGGTGCATCTTTTACCCACTGTAAACTTTAACAAGGCTTTGTTGGCTAAAAAAAATCTCATTAATTAGTGAATTTGATACGGAATATATATAAGAATTAAGGGTGAAACATACTTTTAGTTTTTATAGTTATTCCTGATTTTAAACTTTGATCTTTAAAATTTAAAAATGATGGTTTTGATCCGTTGAAAATATGTTATGATATAATGAAACAACAATAAAATATGTGCTCAGTTGAAAATATCAGACTCTAAAATTCGTTCAGAGTGTAGGTTTGCAGATGAAGTGGTGGCAGCGTCAGATGGAAGCTTATACATGAGCATTGCAAGCACCAAATATGATCTTCACAACTGGTATCTAGATGTGCTGGAGGCAAGACCTCATGGACAGTTGCTCAAGCACGACCCATCCTTAAACCAGACTTATGTTTTATTAGACAACCTGGGATTCGCCAACGGCGTTGCCCTCTCAAAAGAAGAAGACTATCTCTTGGTCTGTGAAACATGGAAGTAAGTTTATCGCGCGTGATGGACTCTTAGCCAACACGTATATATATACACGCACGCTTGCTTCTTCAATCTTTTCTCCTCATATTACATAATTAATGCTCACCATAGCTTGTTTGCTGTATAAAACAGATATAGATGTCTGAGACACTGGCTGAAAGGAGAGAAGAAAGGCAAGACAGAGACTTTCATAGAGAATCTTCCCGGTGGACCTGATAACATCCATCTTGCCCCTGACGGCTCTTTCTGGATTGCTATGCTTCAGGAAAATATATATTACTGTAATATTGGTGAAGGCTTGAGTTTAAAGTAGCTGCATATCTTACAAAGGATATTCTTTTTTTGCATATGTGCAGATCACCAATGAAGAAGTGGGGTTTGTATACTCTTCAAAGGTATTGAAGCGCTTGGCTGCTTCAATTCCAAGGCTAACTAGTATGGTGAGTGGTGGTATGTACAAGAAGGCAATGGTGGCGAATGTGGGGAACGATGGTAAAATAATAAGAATGTTTGATGATAGCCAAGGGACGGTGATGAACTTTGTGACCTCAGCTTTGGAGTTTGAGGACCATCTCTACCTGGGAAGTCTCAATTCCAATTTCATTGGGAAATTACCTTTGCGCACTGAAGCCAAACACTAGTTATAGGTAGCTACTGATCCATCAATATGCAAGTTTGGCTTTCATTTCTTTCCTTCTTGTTTTTTTTTTTTGCCAACAGTTTGGCTTTCTCAATTCACTTCATGGTTCTGTATTCTCAATTCACGCCTGTTTTCTTGTTTCATTGTGAATGGTGACTTGGCTGTTTTTTTAATAAATCCCTATTTGAATATGGTAATATATTAAAATTCAAATTAATATTATATAAATTATTTGTATCTTCATCAACACATTAATTAGATCTAAAAAGTAATAATGATTTCTTAAATAAAAATTTCTTTTTTCCATGAAATAATAGTTGATAGATTGTTTTTATTTTTTATTCTACATATACTGAAATAATTTTTTTAAAAAAATAAATTTTTAAAAAATTAGATCTGTATTATCTAAATTAAATATGAATAATTCAGATGTATTTAACTCTCCATGCTAAATATTTTGCTTAGTAGGATAACCATTTTCTTTTATATGATCTACACTGTATGTATGTATACATGTACATAGGTAAAAGAATTTAAAGCTATAAAGAGAGTGATCGCGTAATCATGGATCTCGTGAGGGTCGCTGAACATCGTGACTTCGCACCCGACTGCGACAAATACGTCGGCGTTTTAATCACACCAAAAGCATTTCAAACTGATATTCCTTTCATTCTTCAATACAGATATAGATGCACGCAAAATTTGTATTAAAAAAATAGATGCCCGCAAAATTATATTGAAGCCATTTATATATATATTTATTAAAGGGAGAATTATTAAAAGTGTAGAATTAATTATTTCTTAAACTTTCATGATCTAATAATACTTTGCTGGTAAAAATGATGTAACACTGCAATGAATTATATTTTATAAATAATTAATAGAAACGTATCTTATTAAAATAAGCATACTCGTCATTTATCTGCTATTTTTTTTTTGGCCAACAATTTATCTGCTATTATAATTTCATAATTATACTCATATTATTATGTTTTAACAAAAATTGTACCTTTTTAATTATAGTAAAAAACTAAATCTTTTATTAACCTGTGACTGTGACATGATCATCTTCAAGAATCAAGAAAGGTATAAATTATGACTTTGTCAAGTTCCTGAAAAAGGTAGAGTATCATCTTTCTTATCAGATAAGTCTTTTAATTAGAAGATACACATTTATGTTATAGAAAAAAAGAAGATATACATTCAACTTCAACAGACTTTCAAATCGAATAATGAATTAAAAATTTGTAGGTGTCACAGGAAAATAAAGTATACACACGCTAAACTATTTATAAAAAGAGCTAAGATGCTGCCTAAATTATAATAGGATCGGAAAATTTGCCTCTGTAGTTCTCCGTCAGGACTGACAGAGACGAGAAACAGAATTAAAAGTTAAAACGGAAATTGGAAAACGATGGCTACAAGGAAAGGATCATCATTGTTATGGTGCCTGATATTTTAGAAGAAGACCGTGACCTTAGATTTGATATTTAATTAATTTTCGAAGATCTAATTTTCATTAATATATATCTGGATATAATAGATAAAAGCTTCAATAAACTGTCCAATTTATTTATTGTTATAATAAAATTGCACCCCACTTCCTCCTCCTTCAAAGAGGACTACCATTTCGGTTGAACAGGCGAAGGTATTTTTGCAACTGAGTTTCAGGCATCGGTGGTGCCTCCACTGTTTATTTCCGGTCGGCCGTGATCTCCCCCGTCCTCCCACCTGATAGGGTCTCTCCCTAAGATTTCAGTTTTATGTAATTCTTCCAAACTGGCCCTTAATTTACTCTAATTTATTGTTTTTATATTTTTGCCACTCTTCCTAATAATCTTCATTTCAGGAAATTATTCTTTGCTGGGTAACTCTTCACTTGCACCGTTATTATTCTTGATTCACCAACTCTTCGTTCGGGATCATATATTTTCTCATCTGGGGTGGCTGGTTTATCGTGGATTCAGCAAGTTTCTGTTTTGTATCTGAATCAGGTAAAATCACCTTTTGTTTCTTGTATAATGGTTGCTAATTAAGGTGAGGTGCTTCTCCCAAAAGGGCCAGATCCATTCTTTATTTTCGAAAGGGAAGCGCAGTGGTTGAATTGTCTGTTTCTAATATACAGTTAGCCAATGTACTAAGATACATGATATGTTTTAATCTTCTTTAAATTGACATCAAATTGATTAGGGTTGTCATCTCTTGTTCTTTCTCTTCTGTCTTCCTTTCACCTGAGCTGAAACTGGTTTAAAAAATGGAAAGGTTGTCAAATTAATTTCTATTTGCGTTTCTGCTTTACTCTTTTGATCTTTCTGAAATAGTTTGAGTTGCTTTTCCTTAGTGATGTGGAAATGCTCTTTTTATTTCGCCCGATCTGGGAATGTCGGGTTTTAGTGAAGTTCAAAGATAATGCATCTGTCCTGATTTAGTTGAACTGCTCTAACAAGACCTTTTTATTATTATTAGTTTCATAGATTTTTGGTTTATTGGTCCTAAAGTTCAGGACATTTTGCCTTTATGCAGGATGAAGGGAGGCTTCAATGGGTTGAAGGGTAAAGGAATTTCACTTATTTCCATTGTTCTCATGTCCACGACTATTCTTATGTGGACCTGGGAGAAAACCCCAGGTCTAACAGCCTTTCTTCCTCCTCAAACACAACTGCAGCTATCTTCAGGTTCTCATCCCATAATTCTTTTTGTTTTTTATATTCTGTCGACGTGGCAATATTAGTTAGCTTTTTCCATTTTCTTTTTTTAAACGAAGGTAGAAGCATGTATATTTTTACTCTTCCTCAAAATTTGTCTGGCAGTAAAATCTTCAGTGTCTTAATAGTAAATTGTAATCTGTACTCCAAGCTTGGAAAGTTCCTGCTATGTAGTAAGCTCATATTTTTCCCGTTGCTTTTTATTTATTGCCGGTTTTGCATCATTTCATGCAGATGTAGATGTAGGGGGAGATAGCTCTACATTGGCAAAAACGGAGTCCACCAATAAGCAAGAAGAACTGCAATTAAATGGAGTGACTCAAACAGCTTCTGCAGATAGCTCTTTTGGAAGGAGTATTGATGAAAGCCAAAGCCATATAATAACTACCACACCTACAGAACGTAAGATACTGATTTCTGCTATCGTCAATGGCAATAAAGGGTTAATGATCACACTACTATGCCCCTTTTGAGCGGCATCTTCAATCACTATTTGCTCACCTTTATATGGAGCTGTCTTATGCTTAATTTGGTCTTTGCTATGTAGTCAAGCTGTAATGCCTATGTTTGTGATAACCCAACTGCTAGGTTAAGTGCAATGATATGATGCAGATATGTTGTTCCAAAATCTTGTGCTTGCTAATATCAATATAAAACGAGATATAGTCTTCAACATCAACATCATTTTAGCAGCATAACCTTAGCAGTTAGCACATAATCCTCCAGTTCCCTCTCCTATTCCTTTGAGTGTATATCAACCAATGCTATGCTAAATCTTGAACCTTCTCTTTCATTATGATGATGTAGAAGCTCACTCGAAGGTAATGAATGAAAATGCTGAAGCAAAACAAGTCCTGGAAGCTGGGGACAATCACAATACACAATCTCTTTCCAGTCCAGAAAAAATTAATGAAAAAGGTCATCAAGAAGAGGGGAAGGAAGCATCAAAAGAAGCAAACGCTAGAAAAGATCTTGAAGCTTCAAATCAGTCTCCACAAAGAAGCTATTCAGTTGATAGGAAAGACAATGACAATTCGAATAATGTTACAGAACATAAAGGCAAAGGATTTTTGCTTAACATATCAAACTATCGTATAATCTGTCAAGTTCCTAACATGTACTTGAAATGGCCTTTGAAATAATGAGTTTCACTTTGGGGAGTACCTCTAATCATTTCTGAGAAACTAATTTTTTGTTATTTATAGACCGGGTTCAAAACCTTCAGATGTCGTTATACTGGTTCGACAAAAGCTACCATTTTGTTTTTTCCTTACATTTGCTGGGAGTGGCATGCTAGGTAGCACTCAATCATTAGTTTGAGTGGGTTTAGTATATGGGAAACTTTGTATGTCTCCATTGTCTTGTATTGGGATGACAAAATTGATACTGCATATGTAAATTCTGCTCAGTGCCGCGTGGTGGGCCGTGGCAGTGATTTTATCATAATTGTTGGACTCTTGAACTTTCTATTAGTAAGTACTGATTATTGTTCTCCTGTCGGCACTTTCTCCAGCCTGTAACTATGCAAAAGGAAAATGGGTTCTGGACAACAACCGACCTTTGTATTCAGGGTTTGAATGCAAGCAATGGCTATCATCAATGTGGGCTTGCCGGTTGACACAGCGTACAGATTTTGCTTATGAGAACCTTCGATGGCAGCCGAAGGATTGTCAAATGGAGGAATTTGAAGGATCCAAGTTCTTGAGAAGGTATTTCATTCTTTCCAATCATAGTTGAGGGACCTATGATTCTGAGTAGTTGTGCTGAAATTTCTTCACAACAGATTTGATCTTCACTTATGTTTTTGAAATTGGCTCAAGTTTTTGGATTCTTTTGAAGACATAAGTTATCTATGTCTGGTCAATTAATGATATTCTTGGTGCATTTAGGATGCAAAACAAAACTTTAGCTTTTATTGGAGATTCATTGGGCAGGCAGCAGTTCCAGTCTCTGATGTGCATGATCACAGGTGGCAAGGAGACAGCTGATGTAGAAGATGTGGGGAATGAGTATGGGTTGGTTTTAAATGAGGGTGCTGCTCGTCCTAACGGATGGGCTTACCGTTTCCCAAGCACCAATACTACCATCCTGTACTACTGGTCGGCAACTCTTTGTGACATTGAACCTATTGATGCAAACAACCCTAATACTGATCATGCAATGCACCTTGATCGGCCACCAGCATTCTTACGCAATTTTATTCACAAGTTTGATGTCCTGGTTCTCAACACAGGTCACCACTGGAATCGAGGAAAGCTCAAAGGTAATAGATGGGTAATGCATGTTGGTGGCGTGCCAAATACAGATAAGAAAATAGCGGTGATTTGGGGTGCCAAGAATCTGACTATCCATAGTGTTGTTAGTTGGGTGGATTCACAGCTTCCAAGGTATCCTGGTCTGAAGGTATTCTTCCGGACCATCTCCCCAAGGCATTTTTTCGGTGGGGAATGGAATACAGGTGGCAGCTGCAACAACACCACCCCAATGTCAATCGGAAAGGAAATATTAGATGAGGAGTCTACAGATCAAAATGCAGCGCATGCCGTGAAGGGAACAGGTGTCAAACTCTTGGACATAACTGCAATTTCTCAGCTCAGGGATGAGGGTCATATTTCACGATTCAGCATCACCGCCCAGCCTGGTATGCAGGATTGCCTACACTGGTGTTTGCCTGGCGTTCCTGATACTTGGAATGAAATACTCTCTGCACAAATATAGTAGTAGATTGTGCCGAATGAAATGTAACCCGTTGGTCTTGAAAGCGCTAGTTATAGCCATTCCTTGTTTTTTAGGAGGTCATGGGATGAAGATGAAGGATGAACTTTGGAGCTGATATGGTGAGAGATTCGAAGTTGTTAGGTGCCGAGACAGGCTCACATCGCATTGATCACTGGAGAGCTCTCTTGTTGTATTTAGTCCTAAGCCGATAATATAACACGTTTCTGTTGCCCCTTTGGACGCAGAGTAGGAAAAGAAGCTACGGGAGATGGTGGTCACCGTGAATTTGGATTCGGATTCGGTGGAAGACTAGTTATCAAGTGAAAGGCAGTAAAAATCTATGTTCCTTAAGTTTTAATCACATCTCAAGATTCTTAAATAAAAAATTCATTATCACAGATTGAAAATAGCTGCAATTAGGTCATTGGCATGGACTTTTACTGCTTTTCACTGAATTTGCTTCCTACTAAATCTAAATTCTTGTCAGGCGGTGCCTCAAAGTACCCCCCCGGTTAGAGGTCAGAACAGGAATTTTGGGCGAACTTGCCGAAAATTTTTGTTTGCATTTTTTTAAAAAAATTTGGTTGTACGACATGACTGCAGTTTTAAACCTACGTTGCTAATTGAATTTAGTACAGTTCATCAGGGGAACCTCGTGGCATATTCAATTCCTTTGACTATTTCTTAGTCCTTATTTGGTAAAGGAAAAAAAAAAGAAAAGAAATAAGCTAATTTTAGTGAAAGGAGTTGTAATAGAAAAACAATTAGCTCGTACAAGTTGTTTTGATTTGAAAGTCCGAAAAAATTGTTTATCAAATCATAGTATATGAATACTAATATTTGCTATGCTCAACCAAAGTAACTGGCCAAAAGAAACGAAGGTGGATATGGAGTATCGAAACATATTTATGGTAAAACTGATATTATGAGTATTATTGTGGAACCAAATATAAATATTTATTTCTTGTTATTATTCAGCAAACAAGCAATTAGCTTGCATGAGTGCATCGAACATGTCATGTTTTGTTGCGCAATCTTTGCTTAGTTCTACACATGCAATTATCTTCCTTCTAAACCACTAACACATGGTTTAATTGATAATAAGGTTTTGTACACTTATATGGTACATGTTTGGGAAAACTTTTTTCCAACAGCGCTCATAAACCAAGGCAAAAAGCATCTCGAGATCATTGAAATTATCTCGAAAACCATAAACTTCTTTTTCTTAAGGGATTCTCAAACACATACTCTAACTTAATAAGTAGTTTTGAGTTTAAACTTTAAGAATGCAACAATGTTGAATAATCGACAATAAAGATTATGGTTTTACTCAATTCAATCCAGATTATTATATACTCCATAAATTCAAGTTAAAATGAGGTAGGTCCGAAGTACTGGATGCTCCATTTCTAAATTGATGAACCAAGTCCAAGGTATTGTATGGATTGAACCCTTCAACATTATCAAATGGTTGCAAAAAAAAAACATTTCAACTTTTTATTCATGTCAAATGCTTTTTAATATTATCCAAAGTTGGTTTTTTAATTTTCAACGAAAGACCATGATCCTGCTTAATAATTTCAAAATTTTACAATCCATCTTCATCAATAATTTATTATTTTTTCTTTTAAGCATAATTGTATATCCCTTACATTTTGCCATTTATTGAATTATATTAAAAAATAACAAGACGGGTTTTTAAGTTTTAACTTTGTTTATTCAAACACATCTCACATTCACGAAGGAATTGTGAATTACTTTAGGCCCTAGGATGTGGCACTTCCAGCTCCAATAGAGTGAACTGAACTAATAATAATTTACTGCTGTTATCCTATCTTTAAAGCTGAGAACAAATGTTTTTTCATATTCATAATTCATTATTAAATTTTTAAAATCAATGTATAATTTTAAACTTTATTTATTCTTGTATCCGTACTTGCATGTCAAGCAAATGCAAAACCAGATGGCATGTGGAGCCACAGCAGCAAATTCTGTTGCCAGCATCATATACACTAATAAACCATTATAATAATGAAGTTGGACCAACAGGGCCATGTTTCATATGACTTATTCAGTGATTTAGTGCAATATGATTTTTTTTCAAAAAAAAAAAAAAAGCAAAGGCGCGTGCTCGTCCAAATTGTTCTACGCAATTTTTTACTGATAAACATCGATATCCTTTTGTTAATGCATACTTTACAATACAGATAGGTTATTCGTTTTTTTTAAAAGAGGTTAATAAAGAAAGATAGGTTATTGTTAAGATCTTGGGATATATAGCAACATTGAAGCTTAAATAGTTATATTGATGATTGGAAAAGTTGGAGCACTCCCTGATAATGCTTCGTGTTTGTGAGTTTTTTTACTTCTTTTCTTATTGATTGATTTGATTTCTATTTCCAATTTAAGCTTTTAATAAGAAAGTTAATGCAAGGTTATACGTGTGATTGGATTGTTTCTATACATCTTTGGTTTCTAATACGTATTACTTGTGAAGTCTTAAATTGTTTGATTAGACACTTAAAATCTACGCTTCCTTTCTGCACGTCACGATATTAGCAAAATCACGTATAAAATATGGTTTGATTCTCAAATTTCACGCACATAGATAAAAGAAATATATCTACATGATCATTAACAAACTATTCAAATTTAATTTGCAGATGATATTTTCTTCGTTGTTCAAGCATCTGAAAGTAAAAACAGGGAGAGAGGTCGAGAGACAATCTTAAAGACAGCCCGCTGACCAGGTTTAGTATATTCAATAAAAGAATAGCGTTTTTAAGAGCTAACGTTCGAAGCTATGAGTTAAACTAATGCAGATCAACAAAATGATTGAATTAAAAAGAACAACGTCAGCTCCTTACCGTTACCTCCTTCTCTTGCTACGAACGAATAAACTATCGCAGCCAAGTTGAAGGAGGATCTCTTTCCTGAAAACTAAAAACAAAGGTTAAAGTATACTTGACAAACAATGACGAGTGGGAACCATACAACTTATTTATTTATTTATTTTTGGGGACCTCAAGTCACTTTCAGAGCTTGATTGAAAGGTGGATAGAAAATAGTTTTCATCTAATTCAAACTAAAATCTAGATTTTAGAGAATAAATTTAAGGCGTGTTTGCTATCACTTTCGAAACTTAGGTTTGGCTTAAAAACATATGTTTTAACCTAAAATCTAGGTTTTGTTCAAGTATAAAATTTTTTTCTGAAAAGTTATTTTAGTTACAAAACCTCGGTTTGAAACGTATGTTTTTTTTCATACTTTTTCCTCTTTCCTACTTTTTTTCTTCCTTCTCTTTTTTCTTTCGTACTTTTTTCCTTCTTTCTCTTTCCTCTTTTCTACT
>JANTPZ010004916.1:0-14486 GCA_025593235.1 Vachellia pachyceras | reverse complement strand
TTTTTTTTTGTACTCTATATATTTAAGTTGAATAGTCAGATTCAAGGGGGGACAGTGTTGACTATACTTTAGGAAACTGAGATTGGGATGCCAGATAGGTAGTGCTTAAATTTGAAAATGAGTACATAGATCTGAGCATGAAGTAAATTTTCGATCAATTAATTAAAATCACACTGATGAATCCAAATCGGGGGGGTTTCATTATTGGATTGGCTTGCATACTAAAAACGCTTCAAAACACACTTTTGTAACTAAAACCAAAAAGCTCTTTTCTGAATTCCGCGAAAACGAATATAGTTAACTATGTAGTTACTTAAAATCTTAAGCTAATGTGAAGGTAAGTATACACTCAAAACTCAGTCTTTTCATACGATCATATATATGTGTATATGTATGCATGCATGCATGCATGAGAACATGTATATATATATATTCATCATATCATAGGAAGGCTCATTCAAAATACATATATAGATATCCTGCAGTAGTTGACAAAATAAATGGACTATGGTTGTTACTGTTTTAGTTAATCAATCATCTAGCACTAGAATAAAGTCATTTCTTCAAGTGTACTTCCAAACATATTAATGATTTTACATCAATAATCATAATCATTGTATTTTAAAAATAGGTTCAAGTGTAAATCTACCTCCGAAAGTTTTCATTCGAGAGTAATATTGTACCTAAAGTTTTTTTTACAGTAAGCTTCAAAATATAACAATGTTACTCTTGTTATTAAAAAATTAATGTTGATGGATTGTTAACATTTTTAATGAGAAAATGTAACATTAATCAATTTTAACATTTCTAAAACAACTTGAAACCCAAGAAAACTTTGAGGACTTAAGGCCCTAACCCTTTTAAAATTAAGGTGAGAGAATTGATCAATAAGCAAGCAGGTGTAGCCATAAGGATTTTGCTTTGAGTAGGAATAGGAAATTGGTGGGGAACGATGATGAATGGTCTCAGTCTCTCAGCTATGGGATGTCGCTGTCTCTGTTACAACGAAACCGATTTGGCTTTCCTTATCAATGTCCTTTGACACAAGTTCATCTCCCCACAACATCATCGTCATACCTCGTTATCCCCAACTCACTCTCCCCATTTCATTGATGATCTCCTCAAACCCCCCCCCAAAAAAAAGATCCACCGAGCACTTACTTCCAAATCCATTTTTAAGTTTGTACCCTAAGCAAAGTGTTCCATTCAATTCAATCTCAGACAACCATGCTGGATCATAATCCTCTCATCAATACTTCAGAAAATTGGAAGAGTCATATATAGTTTACACTTTACAGAGACTACCAACTAAGTAAATAATGATTTCATACATTTAATTAATGAATGAGCATTACCAAGAGGAAATCAAACATCCAGGACTACTGATGAAAATGGTTAATTCACGTCAGCTAACTACTTTATGCTGAACGATATATATAGCAGTCAAAAACGACACCTTGACACCTTACCAAATTGTACCAACCAACCACCGTCTTCCCTCTTTCAATCAATCGCTGTTACCTCTAATCAGAACAAAATACCCCAAAACGGCACACAGTGCGGCCACAACGTTCCCTTCCTTCAGCAAAACCCTAATCACGAAACTGAAGATCTCCCTCGTGATCTTCCTGCCTTCCACCACCAGAGCCTCTTTCGGCTTCCCGAAGAACGCCAGCAACACCACCACCGCGATCCACGTCACCAACACGGCCGGCACCATTACCGCAAGAGCCGCCGCCATCGACAGCATCCCGAACACAACTCCGAGAAGCACCGACGCGTAAAGCGCAGGCCATCCAGAACTCGAAGACTCGGCTTCTAAGTTGTACCAAGAAAGCATCAATTTCAGGAAATTCCACGAAAAGGAGAGCAGGACACCGTATACGAGCACGAAAATGCACGCCCAGGTTCTCCTCTTGCTCATGATTCTCAAGAGGAACATGAAAGAAGACGGCGGTGGCGACGACGAAGCAGGCGGTGTAACCGGTGTTTCTGGCCCCACCTCTTCGACCCTTGCCATTGACAGAAACGAAATCTGAAAATTTCCCTCTCGAGTCGGCAATGTCTTAACTTTTGCGAAGGCACTGTGGGATTGATTTGCGCGTTTTGGTCCTTTTGTCTTCAGGGTTCTGACGCAGTGATGTGACTTCAGTCTAGATTGGGTAAGATTTCAGCATTGATTTGATGGTTCCATGACCCGCGCGCGGAAACGCGGGGACTGACTCTGCGTCTAGTTTTTCCACGTGGACATTTATTGGATCCTGATTGGTGAGTGTTGCCACGCGTTTGGTGTTAGCGATGAAGAAACCTTGCCGTAGTTTGGGGGATTCTGTGAGGGTGCAATGGGAATTGAAAGAGGAAGTGAAACACACGTCGTTTACTAGGGAAGAATGGGCTGCAGGTGGGCGTTTCCATTTTGGGCTTTCTCTGCTTTTCAGCTGTAATGGCAGTGCTGCTAAGGTTCTCACTTCTAGACCTGCAACGCAAATTTCTTCTGAGGCAGGAAACTGAAGCCCGGGCAGAGAAGCTATGTATCTATTATTTATCATTTTGGAGCACTGACGATGATCGATGAGCGTTTGTTTGAAACTTGAGCAACCCTAAACTTGTTAAATGAACCCGTTTTAGGAAAGCGGTGGATAAGTATTTTTACGGTTTACGGAGTTAATATGTGAAGGAAATTATCTCTATTTGCAGAAAAATATTATTGAACGTGTATTCAGAGAGCTCAAACGCTCTTCCAAACAGGCAAAGTATCCATGCTGAGTACGAAGAGAGTGAAGTTAATTGCAATTATACCGAACCTTAACGTAATGCCGAATTAATTAATCTAATTGTGTTAAGGAAGTTAGTTAATTTGGTTAATATGGCATGCTTTTTCTAAAACTTCATAATTATCTTTCTTAATTCCCACTTTCTTATTTGATTGAAACATAAACATATTTTGGGTAATGGAAGTGTGAGTACACAAAATATATATTGTTAAGCATAAGTAATTTTAAATTGAATGTAATTATATTCAAAATATTGTGCTCGTTTGGGAACGCGGTGGAGAAGTACTTTTACGCAAGTCGAAATAAATATGTTAAGGAGATTATCTCATTTTATAAAAAATATTATTATACGTGTATTTGACTTTTTCAAACGTTCCACCAAACAATAACATTGTCAAACTCCACCGATAAAGATTTAAACTTTAATTTTTTAAGGGATTGATTAATGAGTGGTAGGGGACTGAAGGGAAAGTTGGGGGAGGCCAGGGGGTGAGGAATGGGCTTTGGTGAGCTGAGGTTGATGTGATTGGGTGGACTTGCAACACACATAAGGCACAAACAAGCAGAGAGGTGCAGGACAACAGTGGAGGAGACGACAACACAAGATCATATCCAACCACGTATGGCGAATTAGGTGAACGCCTTCCCCAAACAAAACCATAACACTCCTTCATTCACTGTTCAGTGGTGCACGTGTACGTTGAAATTGAATCAATACCAATATCTACCGCATTCAAAATCACAATAGCCTACCAATTGTAATTGAATATCACTTATCACTCACACCATAAATAAATGTTTGGACCACCGTGGAAGATGCATCCGCACATTCAGAGGCGGACCCAGAACCCTGGTTAGGGGATGTAAACTATTTTTTTAATAGTGAGATTTATTCTTAATATGTTTTGAGAAAAATTTAAACAAAAATTTAGTGGGTTCAAAATTAACGAATGGATGGATACAAACTAAATCACATAGTACTAATATATACCTAATTTTCTGAAAATCAGGAGGTGCGGCTGACTCCTGACATTAATGTAGGTCCACCCATACACACATTTAATGTCTGATGATATCTTGAATAGATCGATCACTTCCACTAAAGAGATATACATAGTTTAACAAAACGAAAGGCTAGTTTTTTCTTAACTATTGTTAGTGGGGCTAATGTGGGATTACTTATAATTCCTTTGCTGATTCCATTCCACTCCCACCCCCCTCACACAAGCATCTCCCTCATTGATTTTCTTCAGGGCACTTTGTTGCTCTCTCTCTCTCTCTCTCTCTACACACACACACACAAGTGAGTGGGATGCTCACTTAGCATATGTATGCGATCCCACCACCTGCGATTCATTATTAAACAATCCTGTTTATAACAACAATAATAATAATAATAATGGTGTGGTTAACAGAGGAGGGGTTGGTCAACGTACCTAACATATATAGGGCCTGTTTGGCAAACTGCCATAAGTCACTTATAAGTGCTTATTCACATAAGCCGAGGCAAATATGTGGAGGAGATTGTCTGGTTTTACGGAAAAGCACTGTTGAACGTGCTTATGAAAATAAGTCAGGCCATTCCAAACAGAGCCATAATAACAAAGGTTTAACCAAAAGTGATTAAATACTAAAACAACTTCCACACAAAACACACAATTCTAATCTTTTCAACTGATCCAAACGCATCACTAAGATAAGGGCATCTTTAATTTCTATGATGAAACGGTGGCATGATTTCACTTGTATACATGTATGTGTTTGTATTAGTGTTCATGTTTGATGAGTTCAACATAGAATTTATTTATAGAAACAATTAACAAGTCTTAACAGGGACACGTGTAAGTCAGGGTGAGGGGGCGAAATATCGTGGTGGCCCCACCTATCATGTTGCTTTCTCATAATTAAAAAAAGATTACCATATTCTTAATCTAATCTCTTCCAAACGCTCTTGTTTTGTGGATCGTTCTAAAATGTTTTCTCTAACGGTACACGTAAGTTAAAACAAAAAAATATCTTGA
This sequence comes from Vachellia pachyceras, assembly GCA_025593235.1. Taxonomy (NCBI): domain Eukaryota; kingdom Viridiplantae; phylum Streptophyta; class Magnoliopsida; order Fabales; family Fabaceae; genus Vachellia; species Vachellia pachyceras. The sequence continues at coordinate 9,691 of JANTPZ010004916.1, read as the reverse complement.
ACTTCATAAAAAATATCTTGAAATTTACAAATTCTTCTTGCATTTTGTAAATTCTGAGTTAGGTGTATTTTTGGCAGATAGAGATTAGCAATGTTTTTGGACGGAGGGGGAAACACTAAATCTAGGTTAAGTGGCCGACATCATGTGTCTGAAGTTAGCGGTGAAATTTACTTTTCTCATGTAATTTATGGTTTATAGGATAAGTATGTGAAAATATTTTTATCTCAACTTGTGTGAACGCTTTGAAACACTATCCCAAATAATTTTTATTTCAATTTTTAAACATGATTACTTTCAATAGAACGATACTTATGCTCAATAAATTTAAAAAAAGAGAGAAGAAAAGAAAAATAGGCGAAAAAAACCAAATTGAATATTTACCTGCCTAGATTATTAAAAAGCAGTGGGAAATAAAAGAAGGCTATGAATCTGGTGGGTTTGTACCTTCACTTCAAATCTCCTCAAAATAATAGAATTTTTTTTAGAGGTGATCTCATTCTTTCAAATACTATCCCCAGCCTATTTCAATTACAACCCTATCATGGCAAAATACGTATATGCATAAGGTTGCATTGCATCCAAAACTGTTCTGATCAACTCAAACAACATTTTTTTTAATAAAACAAAGCTCCACACATAAAAAAATCATTAAAAATGTAAACAGTGTTAAAGTTTAAATTAACTCTAAAAGTTTAGGGTTTAGGAATAATGTTGTTCTGGTAATCTTTTTTGGGTTTAAAGTTGTCTCCGAAATATTCAAATGGAACAATGTTACTTATGATCCTTAAAAATGTTAAGGTTCCAAATCAATTTTTTAATAGAGTAGGCTCACATTACTAATTTGCTGCGTAATGAAATTTTGGGACAACATTGATCTAGAGTAAAAAAATTCGGAATAAATTTCCACTTTAACTCATAACAAAAATGAAATAATATTGAGTCCGGGGCTTGTTTGGTGAAGTGTTTGGAAAAATCAAACGCACGTTCAACAGTATTTTTTCGTAAAATAAGATAATCTCCTTCACATATTTATCTCGACTTATATAAAATTATTTCTCTACCGCGTTTCTAAACAGGCCAATATATACATTGACTAGATGGTTGTTTCATACGTAGGAGTATTTCGCTTTCTATCGTTGTCGTTTGAGCTAGCCATCTTTTAATTGAATTGTTACGTGGACTGCTTGTTCTTATTACGATTTTTTATAAACAAGATTATTATTATGATCGTCGTGCCGTTTGGTCAAAGCATTTTGCCAACTTCGCACAATTCTGTGGATTTCAACTTCTGGGTCAGATCATGATTTTGCTCATCATCAATTAGAAAATAATAGCTTTTTTGCTGATAGAAAATCTATCTTTTATTATGATAAAATAATCCAGATTTTTTAAAAAAATATAGGGATTAAATTTTAGGAAGGAAATAAGATTGATGGACCAAAATTTGTGGTTTAATTTAAAACTATGTTAATTAAAATCAAAATCAAGGTAAATAATAAATATAAAACATTATATCAACCCCTTTTCGTTTCTATTGATATATTGATGATGATAATACATATGCCATTCGACATAGAAGAGATGATCATAAAGGTTTGTTCCAACAGATTGGATTGAAAACGGAAGAGAGGGAGAGAATAATATTTATTTAATATTTTAAAAAACGCGTTTACTACAGAATAAAAAAAATGAATAACAGAACTCAACTACCTGCTTGGAACGCAAAGCCGACTTCAATCGTTTGAATGACAGAAAGAGGAAGGAGGAGGAGTCATATATACAGAACAGAGTATATAAGTTGGAAATTTGATAAAGAAAGTGAAGTCTTTTGACTGAGCCCAGTCGGCAAAAGCCGTCTACAAGACTATATATAATGCTCTTTTAATTTCATGAATACGCGTTGAACTTTCTCCTGTTCTTAAAGCCATACCTCCCTACCTTCTTTCTTATTACGCTTCTGATCTGTCCCTTTCTTTACTCTCAATTTGAAGCTCTACTTCATTCAATCGCCACAATCCCGTGCTTTCCTCTATTTACTCTTAATTTTTCAGAAGATTTTTCTCTTTCTTCCTAGTTAGCTGGCTCTTGGTGCGGGTTTATCGCAGGGTTGCGTGTTTGATTGAAGTCAGTGACCTTAGAATTTGATCAGGTTGATGTTTTCAAAGAGTTGGATAAAGCGTGAGTTTTTGGATTCATGGTCGGTGGTTTGATGGGATGGTTATAACATAATCTGGGTATGAGCCTATGTGCCCAAGAACCATCGGTTGTCTTCGGGACAAATGGAATTGGTTTGTAACTGAGTATGAATCGTTATGAAGGAATTGATCGAAGCAGAAACTCTAGTTTGTGAGCACTTGAGCTTTGCTTTTTAAGCGTGAATCAGTTGCAAGTTAGCTAAGTGTGCAACATGGGCTGCATATGTTCCAAGACACCGGCTGTGGAAGACAGCCGGGAAGATTTGGCGAAGAAATCATTATCTAGCAAGAGAGGGTCAGAGCTGCGTGTTTCAAGGTTGAATTCCTCTAAAAGAAACGAGGGGGTTTCGGCAACAGATAAGTTAGATGGAGGTGATGTGAAGATTTCATTGATTGACAAGAAAACCAATGGCTCGTTAAAGTTGTATGATGATGATCAAGTTGGGAATAAGGAAATAGAAAAGCCTGAATTAATTGTCCTTAACAACCCTGCTGTTGGAAAGGTTCCAAAGGCTGCAGAAGGCGAGCAAGTTGCAGCAGGTTGGCCGAGTTGGCTTTCTTCTGTGGCTGGTGAAGCTATCAAGGGATGGATACCTCGAAGCGCCAATACTTTTGAGAGGTTAAATAAAGTAAGTTACTGATCAGTCTACGTTTTGAATCACACTTTTATGATATATATCCAATTCCAACAACGCTGTGAATGCGTTTGCCAAAATTCTTTACCGATTACTATGTCATAGAAACTCCTCTTTTCTTTTTATAGTTAAAGTGGAAATTTATAGCTGGAAGCGGTTTCTTTTTATGAATATAAATAGCCTAATATTTGTATTCACAGAAGATAATTATCTTTATCACATCAAAATCATGTGGATGTTTAATTCATGAAACATAAACCAGGATACCTCTGTTGGCTAATCCCCAGTTATAAGGAACCTTGATTTCTTAGGAAAGAATGCAAGGTACTTAGGAAAATTTGATTTCAAAAACTGGGAGACCAGATACTGCCTTGAAATTTGTTTTCCATCGTATGTGATGTTTAAGAGTCCCTGTCAGGGTTGGTCTAGTTATGTCTTATTGCAACATAAGTTTCTTTTATATATAGATGATGCCCTATTTGTTTCTTTCATGAGCCATGCAATGACATCTGACCTTGCAGATTGGCCAAGGAACTTACAGTACTGTCTATAAAGCACGTGATGCGACTCACCAAAAGATTGTTGCTTTGAAGAGAGTTCGGTTTGATAATCTTGATCCTGAGAGTGTAAAGTTTATGGCAAGGGAAATCCTCCTTCTGCGTAGACTAGACCATCCAAATATTATCAAGTTGGAAGGCTTGATAACGTCTCAGACCTCTCGCAGCTTGTACCTCATTTTTGAGTATATGGAGCATGATCTTTCTGGACTAGCATCATGTCCTGGCATCAAGTTTTCCGAACCACAGGTGATGAAGAATTATTTTTGATATTGTGCTTTCTGTCTTCTTCATTTTGGTGTGAAAAGGTCTGAAGTAGCCTTTTTTATCAGGTTAAATGCTACATGCAACAACTTCTTCACGGATTAGATCATTGTCATCGTCATGGTGTCCTCCACCGTGACATAAAGGGCTCAAATCTTCTCATTGACAATAATGGCATCTTAAAAATTGCAGATTTTGGGTTGGCAAGTTTTTTTGATCCCAATCATAGTGTTCCATTGACCAGTCGTGTAGTAACTCTCTGGTATAGACCACCAGAACTTTTACTTGGAGCATCTCATTATGGAGTTGCGGTAGATTTGTGGAGCACTGGTTGCATACTTGGGGAATTATATACTGGCAGGCCTATATTGCCAGGAAAAACTGAGGTATGATAATTAATAATCTAGTTTCATCATTTAATACCAATATATATATATAGGATTTGTATCGATTTTAATCAAAGAGATCAAATGAAGAATGCTTGAAGCCTTGAAAATTTATAGAGCATAATCACTATTTAGGAATGAAAAATTACATCTGGAGTTCAAATGCGTAGTGGGAATTAACAATATTTAGCTATGGGTAACTACCGTTCTATCATGTGTTGTGGATTCCTATCGAGTTATCTCCTTGTTTTCCCCCCTGTTCTGTTTACAGTCAAGTTTACAGTAAAGTAATTAGCGGTTTCCACTTTTTTATGCACAATTCCGAGCTTATATATACCTGAGCAAACAGTTGGTTCCAATCTCTCAAATTGATATTGTATGTTAATGTAGTTATATATAATTCAATTTAGTTCCTTGTAGGTTGAGCAACTGCACAGGATTTTCAAGCTTTGTGGATCACCATCTGAGGACTATTGGCTTAAACAGCGATTACCACATGCTGCAGTATTCAGGCCTCCACACCGATACAGAAGTATTACAGAAACATTTAAAGAATACCCATCTGCTTCAGTGAGGCTTATGGAGACACTACTTTCCATAGATCCTGCACAACGAGGGACAGCAGCAAGTGCTCTAAAAAGCGAGGTATGCCGGCGTTTCCGATATAATCTATAAATGTATAGTCTGGTTACTTGAGACTGAGCTGTCCTATTCCAAAATTATCCAAGCGGTACGGCTACTGAGTAACTTTTCATCTTAATGTGTACCTGAGGAGCAAAACTCTTGTTATGTTCTCCCATTTTGTCTCTTTGTCCTCATTTTCCTTCCTTTATTTTCTCAGCGATATAATCTTTTCATATTAATCCGCATCAATTGGCTGGGTTGCTTATCAGCTCCCCAGTGGACCTGTTGATTAAATAGCACCTTGGTGCTATTTATGACATGGACTGATGTTTAAATCATGAAGTTAGAACCTAAAGAGAGCTTTGTTTGTAACATACAAAGAAATAGTTAAATTAAGATATATATTATCACCATTCTGCTATATTGGGAAGTAAAGAATAGCTGTATCTCTCCTGCAATGCCTTAAACAAGATATTGTAATTGGCCTTTTTCCTTCCATGTAATTCTCCTTATTGATATTTTTCCTTTATTACCAGTTCCTCACTACAGAGCCCCTTGCTTGTGATCCATCAAGTTTACCAAAGTATCCTCCCAGCAAAGAGATTGATTCTAAATTACGGGATGAAGAAACCAGAAGGTACTTGTTATTCAATGATTCTTTGAGGAAGAAACTGGGAGATTTGTTTTGTTATAGTAACTAGTATCATAGCTGTTTGCCTTTCAAACTGCTTGATTAGCATAGATTGGGCAAATGGGAGGCTTTCTTGTCATTTAAGCATACTAGTGATTATTAATAATTAGACATATTGATTTATCGTCTCAGGAAAGGAGCAATTGGAGGAAGGGAGCAGAAAGTTGGCTCAGGAGTTAGAAAAGAAAAGGATCCTGGGGTAACTACTACATCAAGCCACAATGTTGACTCACGCATATCAACACAGGTAATCTAAAGAAGTTTCTGATCCTAACTTTCCATTGGTTTTTCCTATTTGAAACTAAATTTCATTTACACTATAGTGTGCATAATTTTAAGAAAGCACAGAGAGAAGGTGTGGCTTTATATTACTAGTTGCCTATTGCTTGGATGTGCTTTTTACTTAACATGGAGATATGCATTACAACTACTAATTTCTCATTTGTTATGTTCACACTTTTATATCTGTCTTTCTGATGTGATGCAGCAGGGACAACATTCCAATTCAAAGAGCCGAAGTGAAGTGTTTCACCCCCACAGAGAACCTGTTTCTGGATTTTTGGTTTATCCCCCGCAAAACCAGTCACATGTTAAAGAAATGGAAAATAATTTCAGTGGATATCTTTATAAGAGGCCTTCACATTCAGGTCCACTGGTTCCGGGGATTCAGTTATCAAGGGGTGGAAAGGAAGTTGTTGATGAAGGGCCTCTTGGCTCCAACAGAGTCAACTTGTCAAAACTATCCGGCTTATTTGCCTCGAGGACTTCATCATCTCAAGATCGAGAGGAAAAACCAATTTCCTTTCTTCCTAGGAAAAAAATTGAAGTTAAAAAATCTGCGGAGTCAACTGATGTATCAGATTCAAGAAGGTATGATAGGAAACGTCACTCTCCACGAATCTTGGATCTCAGTCAAATAGAAAATAATGCAAGAGGCTCCACCCAAGAATTAACTCCGGTTGGTCTTTCACTAATTCCTTTTTTCATTATATAAAGCCACTTTTTGTTTTTTGTTATTTTCTTGGGTTGCCTCCGATATTATCTCTAAATTCATAAACTTTCGTGGATTTTTGCTTAATTCTTCTTCTTGTGGACAACCATTTTCAGGGAGGCCGTGGATACATGGAAAACAAGATATATCTCTCTGGTCCATTACTAGCTTCTTCAAACATGGATCAGATGCTTAAAGAGCATGATCGAAAGATTCAAGAATTCTCAAGACGAGCAAGGATTGACAATTCAAGAGGTGGGAAGATTCGTGCACATAGAAAGTAGGATCCAATTAGTTACTAGTTATTCACTTCTTCACTTGTTGCCAATTTTTGCAGCAGAATACATAATTTAATGACTACACACACACACATATCTGCCTACACCATATAGCAGAGAGCTTTACTGTAATATTTAACTGTCTGAACTGAAGGCATCTATGAGAAGAAATTGATGCTCCTTCCACTAATATTTTTCTCCCATATATACGCAACAAGCCAATTTTTCCTACGCATGCTATCGATTTGCAGAAATTCTAAGAAAAATTCATTACATATTCTCAGTGGCAAAATAACATTACCTTGTCCTTCGACAAGCCCATGCATGTTTGTTTGCAAGAATCTCACCCTTACAAAATGAATGTAAGAAATTAAAAAGGAAATACATAAAATCGTTTGTATAATCAAAGCAATCAATGTGTTCATTAATTAACTTGTGCAAATTGAACTGCTCCATCGATCTCTTGGAGTCTAAGCTTATTTCCAAGACTTAACCTTTAATTTCAACCACTACCACTATCCTTGAACTAAAATATTTTTGTTGCTGCTGTTTATTACCAAACTCTTCTATAATTTTGTTGATACCAAATATCAAACTCTTAGAAGCATTTACTCCAAATTCACCTATGTTGTTAGAGCAGTTTTTGGATATCATGCACACCTTTTCAAAAGGTGCCACTCTATTCTTTATTACAAGTCCAATTTAACCCATTCTCACATAAGAATATTATTTAAATAATTAAAGATGTCTTAAATTGATAAAAAAATGGTATTTAGAATAAAAAAATTTCTATGGATGAACTTATAATAAGGATCGTAGTGACAATTTTACCGTGACTGATTCGGACTCTTTTGAAATCAGTTTCAAAGACGACAGGCCATTTGAGTTCATGGCTAAAATATTGAGGAAGAACGGATTTCCCAAACCGCACATCAGAATGTCAGGCTGCGAAGACCAAACTACAAGGATTGCATGGGGGGGGGGGGGACAGAGAATCTTCGAATTTTAAGTCATGAGAGCGAGTTGGGGATGAGGATTTTACCACTTGTGATTAAATGAAACCATTAATCCTATCCAATTCACTTCAATAATCCATCACACTTCAAAACTCTTGTTTAAGCTTAACATGATTTGAGGCGATTGGTTCCAACATCTTCCCTTTCAACTTTTCCAGGTCGCAGAACGCTGACAAAAACAAATATATGGTAGCTTAAGAGCTCAATTAGCAGGCAAAAGAATCTCAAAAGGACTCCATCAATATGGACATGATACAGAAGAAAATCTTACACACACACACACACAAAATCAGTACCTTACAAACAAATGAATGAGTGTAAAGGAAGGAATCATAATATTTGTCAGGATTTAAAAAATACCTGGAGTATCATCATTGCAGATTTATCAAAATTGCTCAGAGACTGTACCAATGAACCTGTCCATTGGAAAAACTCATCGACGCTCCTGAGTCGTTAAAGAGATACGGTGGGACCGGGAAATTTCCTCAACCGTAGGGTGCATGCCATAACTGAAGCTTCCAGCCTTTACTGCAGAAGTTGCAGCAGAATTCAACTTTTCAATCAAGCTCAGCTCCATCCCCTCTTCTTCCAACACCTTCACAACCTGTCTCATACTAGGCCTACCACAAGGCTCAGCCACTGTGCACAACAAACCAAGACGAAGAACCCTCTCAGCCTCATCAGCATCATGATCTCTCATCATCCACTTCAAATATTCATCAACAGCTTCATATAATTCTCCTCTCTCCCTTAGCCTCCAAACCCAAGCAACCAAACCTGGCCTATCTTGTTCAGCTGGTCTTCTCCCACATACCACCTCTAAAACCAACACACCAAAACTAAATACATCAGTATGAGTTGAGGCCTTCCCTCTTTGAAGTAGTTCAGGTGCCATGTATCCAGCTGTACCAATCACTTGTGTGGTATTAGTGGCCTGCCCGTAATGACAAATTCGAGCCAATCCGAAATCACCCAACCTGGCATTCATACCCTTATCAAGCAACACATTGCTCGCCTTTATGTCTCTATGCAACACACTAACTTCCCAACCTTCATGCAAATACAATAATCCATGTGCCACGTCCTTTAACACCTTGGTTCTTTCCTCCCATGTTAAAATTTTGTTCTCATCAACATCATATATCTTTTTGTCTAAACTTCCGTTGCTCATATAATCATAGACTAAAATCAAGCTTCCTCTCTCTTTCTTACACCAGCCTCTCAGTGGCACCACGTTCCTGTGCTTCAATCTGCCTAAACTTGCAATTTCAGATAAGAATTCCCTCATGCCTTTTTCACTCTCAGAAGGGATCCTTTTTACTGCAATTTCTACATCTTGTAAAATCCCCCTATAGACTTTTCCATTCCCTCCAAAACCAATCACATTTTGGTCTGAAAATCCTTTAGTGGCAGCATAAATATCTTCATACCGTATTTGGTGTGGCCAATACTCTAATTCCCAATCTTCAATGTCTTCTTCCTCATTTCTTTTGCCAGTTTTCCTTCTAAGAGAACGTACAAATATTACACTGGCACTGCCAATGACTAAGAAGACGCCCATACTGACTCCTATTATAAAACCTTTAGACCTTATTACCAGTCTTTTGGGAGGTATAAATGAAGGCAAATTTGAAGTCACTAAAGCATCACCAATTGAAAAATTCGTATTACTAAAACTCCAGCTCAAAATTTTATGACTCTCCACCTGTTGTCCTGTTGCCCCACAAAATCCCACATACATTTCATCCAAAAGAACCGAAGAAAGATTAACTAGCTCACTAATCAAAGGTCTCTGTAGGAATTGGCTAAATAAAATAATGCAATTATGGGCCAATGTGAGAAAGGCCCAATGGTCCAGTTATGTTGTACAAGCATTTGCAGCATATATGTGTGCTGATGGCAAAAACAAAGTGGATGGTGATTGTATTCCTTTCTGATTGAATGAGAATCATTCCATTTCCTCTCACATTGAGAGTAACTTTGCATAAGTTAACATGGTATCAGAGCTTTAGGTTCGATCCACAGTTGAAGATTCATCGCCATTTTCTTCACGA
>JANTPZ010004915.1:0-13870 GCA_025593235.1 Vachellia pachyceras | reverse complement strand
CTAGCTTGGGAGAAAGGATTCAGAAAAATCATTGCCGAAACAGATGCGGCGCAGGTGGTTGAAGAAATTAATACTGCCCAGGAAGTCAAGGGATGTTACTTACTTAGCAGGAAGCTGAGAGACTTGTTGAAAAAGGATTGGCAGGTGGTCTTTAAACACGCCTATCGTGAAGCGAACCAGTGTGCGAATTCTCTGGCTAGGATGAGCATGGAGCAGCAGGAGGAGAAAATCGTCTGGGTTACAGCTCCTGAAGGAATTGTTAGAAATGTTATAGATGACAGGGAAGGAGTTTGCTTCCCTCAGGCTAGATATTAGTGTTCCTCTTGGGCTTGGCCCTCTTTCACCAAAAAAAAAATACTCTAAGCTTTGTTTGTATGAGGTATTAAATTTTATATAATTAAATGGGAAATTTACTGTTTGGTCCCACATAAGGGACTTATTTATCAAATGGTTCCAAAGTTTAAAATATTTAAAAAATGGTTCCATTGACAACACGAGGTGTTGTCAATACATCACATGGTGTTGTCAGGGGTTGTCAAGTGACAACCCGCTGCATCGTGTTGTCAATGTGACCATTTTTTAAATATTTTAAACTTTGGGACCATTTGCTAAATATCTTCACTATATGGGACCAAATAGTAAATCTCCCTAATTAAATCATGTTTGATATGTCGTATTTTTGTAAGATATCAGATTAACTTTAAGTATGATATTTGGAAAAAGACTTGGGAGTCAATGGGTTTTCATCTAAGTAGAATATGTATTGTAATTTTAATAAAAAAATAAGTTAAAAGTGATTTAAAAGTTAATTGGAGATCGAATGTGATAATATTTAGATATCTCATATCAATTATACAAAATTACATGACTGAATTATACTGAATTAAAATTTAATAACTTTGATACAATCAAATAAAAATTAAGGGATTAAACGATTGTTTTTTTTATAAAAAAAAAAGATAAAATAAGAAGGAAGATAAGGATCACAAAAAGGTGGGGGAATGACGTTGGGGTGGGAGGAGAGGAGGAAGAGGGTACCATTTTGGGGGGAAGTGTGCAGAAGGAAGGATCTGAGCAATGCCTCTTTATGGTGTGATTTGGTTGGCATTGAAGCGACACCACACAACACAACACTCTCTTCCCACTCTTCACTTTATGACACTCACTTTCATTCATTCACATCACAAGTCTCTTCCTTCTCTTCCCACTTTCCTCCCCATTTAACACCGCACCCTCATCCAAAAGCATCTAGATGTGTTTGAATAGCCTGTTGAGAGAATTGACACAGATTTTGAGGTAAATATGTGAGAGGAATTTTGTCTCGATAAGCGCAGGAATGGATTTTGGTTGCCCAAACAGGTTAACCAAACACACCATATATATACATATAAAGGGTTAGGTGAGAGCAGACGTCAATGGCCAGTTTTGGAATACCATCAACAAAAGTATTTTTTCATAAGTCGAAGTAAATATATAAAAAGGATTATCTCGTTTTACAAAAAAAATACTGTTGAATGTATTTTTGGACACTTCAGAACTATTACCAAACAGGGTCAATAATTGTTATTTTAGATAACATTAAGATGCACAGTTATGTATGAAGCTCTCGTGCATTTATTATAATTAATTAGGTCATATAAATTCTATTTTCCTTTGGTTGACATGCTCTTATCTTCCAATAATACTACTCAATCTACCTGATATTCATCAAAATGTCATGCCAATAAATCTCACCTCAGATTCTTTTCCAAACCCATGTTAAAAAAAAAAAATTATTGTGCATTTATATACTACATCCAGATTTAAATATTATATAGTATGATTTTTTTTTACTAAATCTATGTATCATTATGCTAAAAGCAATTATATTTGAAACTAAATATATTGTTACCTAAAAAACATATATTTTAAACCTAAGTGTTAGCTCTATTCTTTGGCAATTGTAGTCTACCGCACATATATACCATGCATTGCTTAATTCAGGATGCAACTTATATTCATCACGCACAACTACAAGTCATGTACAGTTGTGTAAAGTTATTTGAGTTTTAACCAGATATTTTAAAAAATACCAATAATTTAGAAAAGCTGATAACAAAAAAAATTGACTTTGTTGCCTTTTAACTTTCTAGAATGTTCCAGAAAAGCGATGCAACTAGAAGGATATAAATAAAGCATTATAAAATATAATGATCCCTTTTGATTGAGTTTATAGGGAGTTTAAACGCAAGTTCAACAATATTTTTTGTAAAACGAGATAATCTCCTTCACATATTTTCCTCGGCTTAATACGTAAAAGTACTTTTCTATCGCGTTCCCAAACGGACCCACAATCCACGTGTCATGTCCAAATGCATAACTAAATCCAAATGTGTTATTGCATAAAAAAAATATGAGTATCCGATAGTATACTATGTATTTTGAATATTGAGAATCACTATAAAATCATAAAAAGGAATATAATTAATAAAATGTCCACTAATAAGTAAGATAAATGTATTGTCATTTATTTCACTGAAATCAATGATTTGCATGCTATTTCACTTATTATTGTATAACGATTTAGTGACTACATTTTTTGTCTTAATATCCGCCGGAATATTCCCCTTTAAATATATATATATATATATATTCCTTCTAAGTTCTAACTCCATTGGAATGTAAATGGTGCATGGGACCTACAACACCAAAAAAGGTATAGGCAAATGTGATCCCATCCATATCAAACGGACCCTCCTATTGTGTTAAAGAGTGCATATGAATTTAGACAAACCCCTGAGGCCCCATGCTTCCTCTTCCCTCTAACCACAATTCGCTCCATATTACTACTAACTGTACAGCACAGGAAGGAGGGGGAGGCATTGAAAGAAAAGAGAAGAGGGAGAGTAAGAGTTGAAAAAGAGAAACCACGACGTCATTCGTCAGCAACAGGTCGCTCCATATCTCAATGTCATAGTAATACCCAACCAACTGGCTTTTCCTTCATGCACAAGCTGTAAGCTCCCTCTTCTATGCACACATTATTGTTAATAATAAAGCCTTACCCGTCGGCTCACAATTTCACATAGCCATACAGATAGATAATACTGCTCGTAGTACTAGACAGCAGAGGTAGATAGAGAGATTCGGCAAAAAAAAAGAGGTAGATAGAGAGATATAGATAGAGAACCAGTCACCCCTTCACCTGTCTCTCTGTTATCCGCCGAATGAGCTTTTTGTGCTGTGTGTTTTAGAGGATAAGGTTTTGCGAATCGCTAAGAACAGTACGGTCGCCCCAAATCCCAATCTTCCTCACCACCTCTCTCAATCAAAGCTGCAGCCTTTTTCAGACCCCCTTTTTTATATGTTTTTAATTTATCTGAAGAAAAAACAACAAATTTGATTAGATGGGTTTGTTTCCTCCATATCTCCTTTTCCTCTTCTCGTTCTTTATGGAGACACTGCTCTCTGATGGGACTTGTTCATCTCTGGGTTTGCTCAATGCAGGACCTGAGGCTGCTGAACCTGAACCCGAACCCGAACCCGAACCCCACCTCCTCCTTGTTGTCCTCCTGCCTCCTCCTTTTGGCTTTTAGCGATTAACAACACTCTGTATCATTACCTGATTTATTTCCAGGTAACTACTTTTTAAATGGCCTCATCAAATGAAACTGAGATTCACACCAAGACCCATCACTTTCGTTTGCTTTTCTTTACTAAATGAGGTTCTTTTCTAGGCGTTATAGTACAGTAATAATACCAATCCTTTCTTGTTTGCTTTTATTCTCATCTGCTTCTCTTGTCTTTTCCATCTCCTAATTTTGTCTTTTTCCAGGTACCATTCTGCTGAGCCTGATCCTTGAAACCTGTGATATCTTTTGGAGGTATTAAGGGGGTAAGTAAGAGCAGTGAAGCGAATGATTTCCCTAGCCCCCTCCTTTGCCCAGGCTGGTTTGTGTTTTTGGAGGGGTTTGTTAGTGTTATTACAGAGTCCCAATTTGAGAAATTTTTATTTTCAAAAGTCCTAGTTCCTTTGGAGGTTTTGAAAACAAAAGCAAGGTAGATTCCTGATGTTATTCTCTTACACACCTTTCTGCTTTTTGATTCCCAATGAGAGGAAAATTATTTTTTAAAACAAAAAAGCCTATTTTTATCTCATTCATGAGGGAAAATTTTCTTTATTCATCTTTCATCTCTTTATATAATGAAACAGGCAACTCTATCATTCATCATCATCCAAATCTCCCATCCCCTTTTTTCTCTGTTTTATAACGAGTATAAAGTAACCATCTGACTCTTCAGGGTTTTACAGCAAAAAAATGGCAGCTTGGGATGGTGTTCTGAGTAAAACCCATGTAAACGATGAAGAGTTCGATGAAGAAGAAGTGTGGGGATTGGCCGAAGAGAGAGATGAGTCATCAAGCCCCAAAGTGAAGAAGAAAGTGATCATTTCCAAAGATTCTTCTGGCTCTTCCTCTGCATGGTACTCACCTGCTTCTGCAAGAAAGATCCCTAGGGCAAGCTCACAAATCAGCCATAAATCTGAAGCTGTTCAAGGTTCTTCAGCTCCTCTGAACATTCCTGACTGGTCAAAAATTTATCAGAAGAATGTAAAGAGAGGGCCAAACATTGATGGGGAAGAACAGCAACATGAGCATGATAATAATGGTGGTAGTGATGATGAAGAAGATGGCGATGAAGATCGTATTATTCCTCCCCATGAATGGCTTGCTAGAAAGCTTGCAAGGAACCAGATTTCATCTTTCTCTGTGTGTGAAGGCGTAGGAAGGACACTGAAAGGGAGAGATCTTAGCAAAGTGAGAAATGCTATCCTGTCCAAAACTGGTTTCATTGAGTAGCAGTATCAGCCAAGTTGATTCTTGTCCATCAACTTCGTTGATATTTTATTTTCTTTTTGGTTTTTTATTATTATCACTTCTAATATATAACATGCGAGGAGATGATGAATATGATGATGTGCTGATGCTGCTACTGGGGGGATTTGAGTCCCTTCGTGAAGTCGGAGAGTTAGCTGCCTGTGCTATGTTTCTGTTTATTTTGTTTTTTCTCTTTATATTTTCTGGGAAAGTGGGAGAATGGGAAAAATATTGAGTGGTTCAGTTTCAGTCCCAAGTTTTGTATGTTTTCCTAGGAAAAAAGAACTTATAATATATGCTTAGTTGTAATGGAATGGACTAGTGAACTCGCCATTCTTCATATGGAAGAGTTAATTTTTGATCAGCCTTCAACTCTGTTTCTGTCTGCCTCTGTTGTTCTAATCTTCTCTTAACTGCCAGTTATCGTGAAATGCTCTCTTCATTTATTGTTTTCTTTTCTGGGTTAAAGTTTAACAAGCATCTTGTTTTCCTCATGCACGTCCTTAATTATAATTACTCAGAAGGTGGTGTTGACTGTTCTGCATCATATTAGAATTTAACCATATTAAAAAAAAGAATTTAACCAAGATGGGTGGGTCAGACTAGTGGATCAATCCCATATGGTTGGGAAATCCGCTGAGGAAAGAATTTTTCAGATTTTAAATGGTTTTACGGATTTTTAAATAGTTTTACGGATTTTAAAATGGTTTCATGGATTTTAAGATGATTTTATCTCGATTTACGTGTACCATTCGGGTAACGAGCATTATAATTTTTTATGAGAATGGTATTTAAACCTCAGATTAGTTAGTTAGACGGGGAAAAGTGATTTAAAAAAAGATTTTAAAAAATAAATTTTATTAAGTAATATATATTATTTTATATTGCCCTAAAATTAGGGAAAAAAGCAGAAGAATAAACAAGGAGTTAAAATGTTTGATACGGTGATTTAGAATTTTTATGTTTAAACATAGTCCGGAGTATTTTATGTCTAGATTTAAAATGTTGAGGTCACAGATTTAAATGCATTTTGGGTAGAAGAGATTATTTTCCCTTTCTAAATTTTGGAATTAGAAATGCATTTTGGGTTAAAAATAATTTTTGTTAAAATATGTTGTTAAATAATAATCATTCATTTAAAATGTTTTTTGAACTCTACAATGCATTTGGAACAGTCGAACTGTGCTGCCAAACATAGGCTCAACAGCGAGCCATCAAATTTGTGGTTTTGTGACTTTATTCCGTTAGATTACGTATAGATGATTTTTTTTTTGTGAATTAATTCATTTTTATTTAAATATTATTTTAATTAATCATAAGTTAACTTTGGTTTAAATTGCTAACCCAAATCACAGCAGCGGCCCACAAGTCGTAAGTGATCTTTAGTAATGCATTGTAACTACTAAAATCACATGAAGATTATTAACATGATGCAACTTGTCACCATATCATGTCCCTTTTGTCACAAGATATATTGGTCAAATATGATACATAGATAATGTCATCCTCCCATTCCTGACTATTATTTTCTCGATTCTTGAATAGCCTGATATTTAAAATGAAACTCCTTTCAATATAATATATCATATATTTCTCAAACTCACTTGTTGACGGGTCCATTGAAGGGTTGAGTGACATCTCTCTACTAATATGAGTAAATGATCTCATCTTAACCATTCACACTGCTCCACGTGAAACTAATATTTTGTGCATTGATTGCCTTGTCTAATTAAAATAAATAAAAAAGTTTATGACAATGTAACCATGTTAAGTACGAGTAGAAAAATGTAGAAATTAGGGCTCCTATTGCTACGCAGGTTACAAGTTGGTTTGCCAAATCCACAGGTTAATTTCGGTTTGACTCAAAAAACAAAATAAAAATAACATTATCTTGCTGTATATTTTTATAATTTAATATGTAGGTATCAAAATTTTGTTTTGATTTTAAATATATTAAAGTAGGAAGTTAACCTAAACAGATAAAATGTTTTAATACTACTTTTAAATGTATTATTCGTTTTAAACTTGTTTTTTTATAAGAAAATATATTAGAATAAAAAAGGTAAAAAATATATTTTATTTGCATATAAATTAAAATAATGTAGGTGGTATGAATTGGAATAACCCACATGCCAACCTGAGCCAACAAACAACCTGCGTGTTGGGGCTAAACCCACCATAGGTAATATTTTGAGAGAATTACTCAAAGATCCCAAGTAAAAGAATGTGTTACAAAATAGTCTCAAGAGGTTGTTAATGACAAGTCGAGAAGTATATAATTTACAAGTGAAGTATCTTGAGACTATTTTGTAACACATTTCCTTACTTGGTACCTCTGGGTATTTCTCCCTAATATTTTTGTTCTTTTTATTTCTCCTCATGTAATCACGAGGTATGCCATCTTTCAAACACATCAACAACCCTAGACTAATCTGTATCGCTAATCATAAGAATAACTATCCAATGGATTTAACATTTTTTTCATACCTAAAAGAGAATAGAACCCTTTAAAGGCTTGTTTGTATCTCATTTTCAGAGTAGTTTTTACATATTCCGGGTAAAACCTAGGTTTTGGAGAATATATTTTAAAAAATAGCTTTTATAGATTTTGAAGTAAAATCTAGGTTTTGAAAAATGATTTATGTTTAAAAAGTTATTAGCCTTTACCAATTCCGAGGCAAAAAGTAGGTATGAAAGAAAAATAATGAAAAGAAGGAAAGAGGAAAGATGATAAAGAAAAGAGAAAGAAAGAAAAAGTAGGAAAGAGAAAGAAGGAAAAAAAAGTAGGAAATATGAAAGAGGAAAAAGTATGAAAGAGAAAACCTATGTTTCAAACCGAAGTTTTGCAACCAAAATAATTTTTCAAAACAATTTTTGTTCTTAGACAAAACCTAGATTTTACGTCAAAATATAGGTTTTAAAACCAAATATAGGTTTCAAAAAGTGAAGGCAAATAAGCCCTAAAGGTAGAGTTTGTTTGGCAAAGCGTTAAGAAAAGCCAAATACATGTTCAACAGTGTTTTTCCTCAAAATGAGATAATCTCCTTCATGTCTTTACTTCAGTTTTTCGTAAAAATACCTCTATATCACGTTTCTAAACGTGTACACTAACTAATTGAATCTAGCTGAATTAATATTCAAGTCTTTACTAAGAATAGGGCCCACCTTTAATTTAGTGCCTAACCTTGTAATATTTGAATTTATTTCAGCGTGTGAGCTAACAATATAACAAGTTAATGTTTGCAACTATCTATATTGACACATGTAACTTATTTTTTTGAAAAAAATTTATCAAAACCTAATAATTTGCATGACATCGAATTTTTGGAGATTACCCGTTACTCTTTTTTCTATGTGAGGCCATGTCACTTGCCAGGTTCCAATAAATTTATATAATGACAGACAAGAATGAGATGATCAAATTGCGAACAGCCTTGGAACGATCCATAATGTTTTCAAGTGAATAATTTTCAATTTACTATTTTTTTCTAAATTTGATATCGTTTTGACGTCAAATTAATGATTTTTTTTATAATCGAGGATTAAAAGTGTCGTTATGTCTGGTGTGATTCCGCGTGGAGTTTATTTGAAAATGAACACACTCTGGGAAAATAGTTCTTTGAAACAAGAATCACATTGGTTGATTGAATTTGCAGAAACTGAAGCACAGTTTGAGGATCAAAAGGATTAAAGAAGCATAAAATAAAAAAAAGAACGATGATTCAACTTAATTTCCGTCATGCTTTTGATTCAGCAAATAACCAAATATCACTTGTTTAGCTTCTTCATCTTCACTGTTTGCTAAGCATGATCCATTTCCATTCCACCTTCTTCAAGCTTTATATTTTATACGTAGCACAATTCTTCAATTTAGGTGAGTCTGACGTTAAACCAAACCATTTCACATGAAAAGACTTGTGTGGAATCCATATGAACTGGATTCAATTCTAGCCATTCAACTTCAATTTACTGCTAGGCATAACTTTGATAAATGATAATTACTTAAGCACCAACCGACACTTGTAATGCATGTTATAAGCAAAATCACTCTCAGCTAACAGTAACCTTGGCAGGATAATTCTTAATCTTATTGATTTCCTTTTAGGACAAAACGATGGAGTCTTGATTAACGATATTAAGCTGAACAAGCAATGAAGTAGTTTTAACAGATTTTAATGTGGAGACATAACGGGAGAGAGATGAAAAAAGGGGGGAAACAAGAACCCAAACAAATGTGATCGACCCCTATACTGCTCAATAACTGTTACCGTTATTTGCAATTAATATATTTTCCTCCACATTTCCTTTACGGTGAAGAAGAGCGGTTTGATTAAATTTAAAGGACGGTTCCGTAATAATATTAAGAGGTTAGTACACAGTTTTAGCGGGTCATCGCGCTTTGTTATATCCTCTTTTGCTCGAAGCACAGAGAAGAATTGTATCTAAGGAAAAAAGAGCTGTAAAGTTCATTCTTTTTTATCGTCATTTACATCCCATCTGTTTGGTCTTGTGCCTTCTCTGAATTCGTCGCTTCTTTTGTTTCTGGGTTTTATAGTGAGGTAAAGTAAGACGAAGAAGGGAAAATGTCCGTGAAGAGCAGGGGAGGAACTGTAGAACTGGGCACGAGAAATGTCATACCTAGGAAATGGGCTCTTCTACTTTGTCTGGGAAGCTTCTGTGCCGGAATGTTCTACACTAATTGGTATTTGAGCTTCCAGTCTCGATATATTGTTATATCATATGATTATATGATTATGGTTGCATCTTTATATACTGCAACTGGGCTGTTGAAGAAAGTACGGACAAATCGGTGGACTCTCATCGGAATAAGGAAGATTGGGTTTATTCTTCTTGATACTTGGCTTTGACGGATGTTTTAGAGAGTTCGCTGACTGATGTGATTTAGACAAGTTAGCTCTGTACTGTTATTTTGACTTTTAATGTGGAAAATGCGGTTGTTTTGAACTGAATCGTCATGAATTATTGTTGAAGTGCTTGACTCAAGTCTTGCCTGTTGCAGTCTATGAATTAGGGATACTGAGATGCCGATTAACCGCATTAGGGTCCTTACTGCTTATTATCGTTCTTCTATATTGCATCATGTGATTTTCCATATGTTGCGTAGGCAAGCTAATAGCTAGCATACACACACACACACATACGCGGGCGTGTGATGCTAAGTGATGGCTACAAACTTTGCATCAGGATGTGGTCAATGCCTGAACATCAAGAAACTGCAAGGACATCTGATGAGGTTGACCAAATGAGATTAAATTCTGATGGTTGTAATATGAATCTTGTAAGTGTATCAGTCACACTTATACACAAATAATATTTCTACTGTATCTGTCTGTCACACACTCTTGCCCCACCCCACCCCTAGTGCACAGTTCTCACAAGAATCCTACTAGAAATTGTGAGAATCTTACGGTTCTCTTCTCATGAAATGATTGCGAAGGAAATGAAAACAGAAGGTGTTTTGAATTACTTTGACATTTTTTTCCCTTTTCTTTCTGGTTAGTTTATCGGATGCAAACGTTGCGCGTTCATTTATGGTACGTGGCAGATGTCTCAGAAAAAAAAAAGGAAATAAAAGTGTATCTTGATGTTTATTTTGGAATCAGTTGGTGGCATTTTGTTTGTCTTGCTATTTTCGGGAGGGACTGGGAAGAGAGATGTTTCTCCATATATTATAAGTTTTCAACAATGATTACTCAGAATGTTGCTATTTTCACTCATAGTGACTTGCTCAATACATCTTTCCGGCTCAGGATTTTACTTTTTATTTGCATCTTTGGCTTCTGTCAAAGATGTGATTTGGCAGATTATAAATATTTTGGCTATTATCTGTAGGTTGCAAAACCTCACACCAATTACAGTCAAGTTGATGTTTCAAATAGGGAACGTGTTATCAAGTAAGCTAGGCTGATGCTTGTGTGCATATTGGGTTTTACTTAAGCCTCTCAAATAATTTTTATGCTGAACTATTGGTATACATGAAATGCAGGAACCTGGGTAAGACAATATCTACTTTGGAGCTGAAACTGCTAGGATAGCTCCTAAATTTATGTTGAATGTTTATCCTGAATCAGGAAACTCAAACACGATTGATTCAACTCCAAGAAGAAGATATTTGATGGTTATAGGGATTAATACGGCTTTTAGTAGCAGGAAGCGAAGAGATTCTGTTCGTGAAACATGGATGCCGCAAGGTGATTGAATGATTTTGAGATTTTATGTTTTCCCTTTCTCAAATTACTTTTAATAATTATTTTTTACATGTTCCTTATGTTACACATATGTGATATGGGTGTCTAATTGAATCTCACCAGCTGATAAAAGAAAGAAGATGGAGGAAGAGAAGGGCATAATCATACGTTTTGTCATAGGTCACAGGTTAGATTCAAAATGTCTCAATACCTGTTGTAATTTTGTGGCATGCTAACAGATGTCAGAGAACTTGCTTTTCAAATGATGAAGCTTGAAGGAAGCCTGGATGTTATTCACGTATTGTCAGGACGTTATTTACAATGCCAAGTTATGGATGTGAGCTTAAATAAGCCAAGCTATGGATGGAGCACTGTAGCATGAATGAACTATCACGCCTGCATGAAGCTTTTTAAATTTGGGTTATTTTAGCCTCCGATTCACTGACAGGATAGTGTTCAAAAGGGCTGATGGCTACCAAGACAAAATTATGTCTGAGTTTCTGTACCTACAAGTGATATTTAATAGTCAAGTTTACTTCTCTACTGATTTAGGAAATTTATTCTGCTTTATACTTCACAGGAACTCAATCACTGTTACCTTAAACTCTCAGATTATTGATTTGCAACATAATTTAATGAGCATAAGCCTATTTGCATCACATATTGCACATTCTTCATAAATAAAAACAGTAAGAAATTTTAAGCTTTGACCAACATCATGTTACAGAACACGATAAGGTGGTATCACTCTGAATATCTGGCTGGGGCTACAGGCCGTAAATTGTTTTCCTAGAGAAAATTGGTTGCAGATGTATGATTAATTTTTATTTTGGTTGGTTTGTTTCATAGTTCCTTCGGGTTACTCCCATTGTCAAATAAAGGAACTAAATTTAGCTTTTACCCTTACTGTTGCTAGTTCCACATCCGGTGGCATTCTTGACAGAGCTATTGAAGCCGAGGAGAAGCTCCATGGCGACTTCTTGAGGCTGGTAATCGGTCTTTCCAATCCCTTGATGAATTTATTCTTAAATTATAAGGAGATTTATTTGATGAAAGAAAATGCGTCCATTTTTTATCAGGACCATGTTGAGGGCTATCTGGAATTGTCAGGAAAGACAAAGACTTACTTTTCAACTGCTGTTGCCTTGTGGGATGCAGAGTTTTATGTCAAAGTTGATGATGATGTCCACGTGAACTTAGGTAAATACTAAATAGTTGAGTTTGCAGTTGATATTAAGTATTTATGAGTTGGGAGAACTGTAATAACTTGAAGTGATGGTTCTTTTAATGTTATTGCTTATACGTACATGGAATTTTTTTTTTCTGATCTTTCAAAGAAAAAATCTAAATTAGTTAATATTTTCTTTGGACGAATGGTCAATATTATCACAAGGGTGAAAAATTTAGCCAAAGAAACCGTCATTGATGGTCAATATTTTCTTTCATCCCTTTCCTTATTGTGTTCTTTGGCTATCTGTCATCACAGCAACACTTGGATTGACTCTGGCAAGGCACCGCTTGAAACCTCGGGTGTATATTGGGTGTATGAAGTCTGGTCCTGTCCTTGCTCAGAAGTAAGAAAAGCTTTATTTGTATATTTAATTGTTTAAAAATCACTTCGTAGTTCTGAGGGTAACTCTTTTGTGGAATAGGGGAGTGAGATACTATGAACCAGAATACTGGAAGTTCGGTGAGGCAGGAAACAAGTACTTTCGTCACGCTACAGGACAGCTATATGCCATTTCCAATGATTTGGCCACTTATATATCAAAAAATCAGTGAGTATTACAGCTGCTGACAACTTATGAGTACAAAGTATTATTTTGATGTATGATTCGCCGATGCAGAATTTGTTCATGAAATCAAGATTCTCGTAAGTATTACAGCTGCTGCCAACTTATGACTACAAAATAGTATTTTGATGTATGATTCGCCGACGCAGAATTTGTTCATGAAATCAAGATTCTCGCTGTATAAATAGGGGAAACTAGGACAGGCTACCAAGTTTGAGGACACTTTGTTTCTCTGTTGGCATTTTTATAATGGAGTGGTTAGACTAAGTTAGCATTCCATAGCTCTTTGACTAATTTATGACAATATGATTTTTTTTTTTTAATATCAGAGACGTGCTTCATAAATTTGCTAATGAGGACGTTTCATTGGGATCTTGGTTTATCGGTTTAGATGTGGATCATATTGATGATAGGAGATTATGCTGTGGAACACCCCCTGGTATGTTGTTCTCAGTTCTATTATGGCCTCTCTTCTCTTTCTTTTTCTCTTTAAGTGGCTCTATCATTGTTGATCCAATACTTATACAGAAGCAGTGTGTATCAAACAACTAATGAATAAACTTTTGCATCTGAACTTTCTTTTTACTGTCTGTGAATTCATGGTAGGACTCTCTGGAACGAAGTTATTGTTGAGGCGTTGTTAATCTAACTACTTAGAAAATAAAACCTAGGTAGGTGAAATTCATCATTGCTGCTATGAACTGCCCTTTGCTGGGTTCTAAATTCATATTTTGCTTGGAAGTAACTAGTCAAAACTAGTGTCCTTAGTGACTTGGGTATGTTAGGCATCTTGAACAAGTTAGCCAGACTATTCGGCATAAAAAAAATACCTGCAATCACCATCTCA
This sequence comes from Vachellia pachyceras, assembly GCA_025593235.1. Taxonomy (NCBI): domain Eukaryota; kingdom Viridiplantae; phylum Streptophyta; class Magnoliopsida; order Fabales; family Fabaceae; genus Vachellia; species Vachellia pachyceras. The sequence goes on along the minus strand of JANTPZ010004915.1, from coordinate 165 downwards.
TTCTTAGAAAAGTGATATATAAACCTTTGTGAATAAAAAATCTCATGATATTGGATCGGTGATTCGCTGCTGCAGATTGTGAATGGAAGGCTCAGGCAGGAAACATATGTGTTGCTTCATTTGATTGGAGATGCAGCGGAATCTGCAGGTCTGTCGAGAGGATAA
>JANTPZ010004914.1:0-13974 GCA_025593235.1 Vachellia pachyceras | reverse complement strand
ACGAATTTAACCTGAGTATTGACTACAATTCGGGAATTACAAAGGGGAAAAAGTATTTAAAAATTTTCCTTTCCCTGTAAAAAGTATAAAACTAATCCTATAAAACTTCATGCGCCAGAATATCTCAATTCCTGTGACTAAAAATCTAACATGTACCCACTAATCATCTTTGTTTAGTCTCCACGGATCCAGTTTAACTTCCATCTGATTCTCCTCTTCTCCGAATAACCCATACACCTCTTGAGCAAAGCAAGTTTGGACATCTAAAACAAGAGAATGAAGTGAGTTCGATTACTCCAAATAGCAAAACTCAATAGCAAGACTGAACAATCATAATATCTTTATTATATTTGTTTTTGCCAACTATAATATCGTTATTATTAAACTAAAATCAGTCCCCCATCAAACAAACCAACACAGTTATGCAAGTCTGATTCTGCTTCCTCAGTTCTTACATGCCACATACAAAAGTCATTCCAAAAGAAAATACAGTTTTCAGAGTTTGTTTACTGCAGCAAGAACATAAACGAAGCAGCAGATGAAATGGGGCTGAACGATGTGTTCTTGGGCAAGAGTGTTGAGCAAAGGCTAACAGGTCAAGCCATCGGTACCACAATTCAAATGCAGCACAATTCAGGTATATTGACCAAACATAATCCCAGAGTTGCAAGAAATTAAGAGTTTTATGCATAATTATCACATTCTCTAGATTAAGTAATAAGAAACACCAAATCACTTTCCTGTCATGATGTCTAGATTGTATGATTAACATGAGTGCTTAATAAACTAAACATGCGCGTTAGCATGTAGGACTTGAAAAGCTGGTAGTTTCAAGCAAATTGAGAGTTTAGCGTAACCATACAAATAATCCAAAGACTAAATGAGCCCAAGCATCCCCTCAATCAATCGTATGCTTCAGAACAAGTCATGGTTGATAGTTGATACTAGAATCGTTAGAATTGACTTAACATTACTCCTTTTTATCCTTTAAAATTCCTTGTCCATCTCTTTACTGTTAACCATACAACTCATTCTTACCAGTCAATGCATGTGCGCTAATAATATTGATAAAAATCAATGGCATCGTCAGATGTTTTCCCCCACACAATATGTATGGTTACGGCATAGTTTCAACAAATTCTTCCATATATCTTCACCAAGCTTCCAAATCAAATAAATTATCTTAAATGCATACTTAGTTGTTAACATTATACAACAAACGGAAGTTTGTAATTTCTATATCAGGAAAAACTCTCTTAAATTTATTGAGAGCATCAGACCAATTGAGATTGAACATATAGAGAGCACATACATTAAACACAAAGTAAAAGCTTTGAACACAGATCTGTCTCAAACTCAGAAGCCAGTCAGCCAGAAGAGTCAAAAGTTATGGCTGTAACAAGCACAGGACTAAGTTTCAAAACCTAATTGCTGCTGCTGCTGCTGTTATTAATGCCTAAAGTTTGGATAACTGAAAAAATTCAAATCTTGATCACCTTTAAAAGGTCGAAATTTCAAAGTCTGCATGCTGGGAGCAACTGCGGTAGTAGGCAGTTATATGGTCAAGCTCGCTAATGAAGATTTTATATGTTGACCCAACTGCTAAGTTTAATGACTTCGACTTAATAAAAGATGAGTCCTCACACTTTAGCAAGGCAGCAGCCCCACAGGTAGCCTGAAAACATAATAAAACATTTAACAACAAAACTATAATACCAGACAATTCAAAGCAGAAATGTTTCTCCCTCCCTCCCTCCCTCTGTGTCACACACACACACGGGGACCACTATGTGATAAAGAATTTTCTCTATACCAAGACTGTGTGGAAGGATAGCTTAACAGCTTCAACATTATGGTGTTGCCGTAGCATGTTGATGAGACCATGCAATGTCTCTTCTCTCTGCCTCCGTTGATAAATTGCTAATTGATCATGATGATTTTCATGAATATCAATAGTCAAGTCATCCAAAGAAGGAAGACCAAAGTCAAAACAGGCATGTGGAGAAGAATAAATGTAGCTGAAATTGGTAAGCTTTGGGGCAGCAACTACAAGATTACATTTAAAACGGTTGCACACTAACGTAAGGTTATTAAGTTGGGGTGCAGATATCACAAAATCGGTCGGGTTCAAATCTGACTTGAAGCAAATTTCACTTAAGTGCAAATTCTTCAAATTCACACAATCAGCAAATGGATCCTGACGGGCTATTCCTGTACAACTTAAAGTAAAGCTGTTGAGATGCAAAGTTGTTAACTTTGTAAAACCAAAAAGCTTCTGTATACTAGAAAATGGATTTGAAGAATTAGCTTGATCAGGATGCAATGGAAAATGTTCAAGATGCAACACTTCCAATGATTTGCAGCCAAAAGATGTTGGGACATTCATGGGATGGCAGTCCTTTAACTCAATCCTTTTCAAGGACTGACAAGCAAATAGGGAGAAAGGGATTTCAATGGGTGGACTGCCAGAGCTTTTCCCACGAAGGTTGATTCGGATTTCTTCAACACCATGTGAAGTTGCAAATCCAATAACCTTATTCAATAGTGATTGATCAGTTGCATAATCCACCCCAAAGCGACAGTAAGTAAGAGCTTTGATATCAGAGGTATCACGTAGGGATATGACACGCTTCACGAATCTTTTAAAATCAGCCAGCCGAGAAAATGATTTGCTGTTGAAATTTAGGCAGGGAACTGAGGTCCACATATACCTCCACCTTTTTGATAAAACACTAGTTCGAATTGCATCCTTGGTTTCCATAAATGACAGTATATGATGGATAAGGTTGTCTGGCAAATCACCCAGTCTTCTTTGGCTTTCTGCTACATCATTATCTACCTCACGAGAAGCCAACACTGTTCTTCTTGACTTCTTTGACATTCGACTAGATCCTACAAAGTCAACTCTCTTAATTCAGGCTTCAGAGCAGTCTATTGAATTGGCCATTCCAGCGCCTTTAATCATATTACTTGATTGACTAAACCATTGATGAGCCTATTCATCCAACAGCAGCAATACTCTACATGGAATCTGGAAAAACCATGATAACGAAAGTTAACTGAAGAAAGAAATCAGCACATCAAGGTAAAATGTTGTTATGCATAGAAAAAGCAACTAAAAGTTTCCCTTCCAGTGATCAAAGGGAGGAAACAGGAAAGGAGGTAAGCTGCGCCCAGCCCTTTGAAACAGCCCAAACGATTACAGGTTCCAGCATCCACCGATGATCTTCCGACTCATCAAACACTTACTTGAACATGTTATCCCATTGTTCTTCAACAAACAAACACAATCCCCCATAACCATATACTATACTTTCCCATTTTTACCCAATTAAATCCTCAGACGACTAAAACAAGCTAAACTTTGATAGACACCACAGATGAATTCGCGTAAAAACAGGATTCCGTACAAAATAAAGCTACACGGCAGCCCAATTTCAGATGGTCAATAACAACCAAGTGGACAACTTTACCATTGCAAGGATTAATTAGCAGGTAAAGACACACTCAACAATATCGGAGATAAGAAAGAATTTCTTTGGCAATACAAGAAGTTGGATTTCACAAGCCCCGATGACCCGAGCTAGAATATACCTCAGAAGACGATCAAGGGTACGAGAGTTGACACCCCTTGTCCTGCGACAAGAATCATCGGGAATTTGATAGTAGGAAGCAGTAGGGTCTCTTTTACAGTCTAATTGCAGCATCCATGGCCGATTTATCGTGCTTTCCAACAAGAATTTGGCGGCGCAAAAGTGGGTATCGCAGTGTTTAATGTCTAATTTTTTCTTGATCTTTTTTTTTATCAATCTTTCTACATTTTCCGACAATTACAAAAGGACTAACAAATGTCGCGGACAGAGAAGGAAAGGCTGAAAAAAATACCACGCGGGTGAGAATAATATCTTTCTTTGACGCAACTGAGGACTTAATTGTTAGGTTTATTTTCAGTAATTATAACATTTTGTTAATAGAGCTAGAGCTTTTAATTTATTAAAAAAAAGGAGCTAGAACTTTTAATATAAAAAGTGAGGTCTTAGCTTGAATAAAAAGTGATATATCAGAATATGGGTCTTTTTAATTCAACCCATCAGCCAACCGGTTTTTTTAAAAATACATAAAATTGATTGATAAAAATATATGAACAGCTTATCATTATGTAAATTTAATTAATATTAAATGATTATTAATTATTTTATTTTATATTTATATTTAATTTAAATTGTAATGTTGAAATTCAACTTTATAAAATGTATTATATAAGTTTAAATTGTATTGTTTAAAATTTGAATTGGATGTTTTATGTTCAATTTGTGATTTTTTATAAATTAAATTTTTAAAAAATAATATTTCATTTTAGGTATTAAAAAAATGAAAAACATACTTCAACTCCAAATTAAAAAAAATAATATGTAAAAAAAATATGAAAAATTAAAAAACAAATGGCAAGTTGGCAGGTTAGATTGGATAAATATCAGTCAGTCAACATATGGATCTTTTAGCCTGATTTATGATGAGTTGACCTATTTTACCACATCTAACTATATCCATCAAAATATGGGTTGCCTATCTCTACACATTCAGGTTGACCATCTTAGAATATAATTAAAATTGAGTAATTATTTTTTTGCCTGAAATTAAAATTGAGTAATTAATTTCCACTTATGTGCAAAAAAATTTAAAATAAAAAAATATTAAAACTCATAAATTCTTTATTCAAATATTAAAATACAAAATTAAATGTGTAAAAAAACTCTATAATCAAATATATAAAATTGAAATATATTAACGTGTATTATATAAAACTAGTGTATTCTCCCCGCGCGATGTTTTAAAGAATGTGACCTGTTTTAAGACTTCATTGAGGAAAAATGTTTCAAAATTGTGAACAAAAAAAAGCGTTCTGCATTATCATTGTACATACAGAAATTGCTTACATTAGAAAATTGAAAATGATTACAACAACCATCATGTCAACGTTTCAACTAACTACATGAGGCTTGTTCAATTATAGGGTGAATAACAGTTGTACATTGATGAAAATTTCTTTATATACGTCATTACAAGTTATTTTCCTTCCATCTAAAACATTATCTAGGATATAAAATTTAAGGCATTCCATGCTCTTTAACTCTTTACAATGCAACGTATAGTTGCCTATGATTAAAGCAAAGTCTTGATAACTATAAGTCTACATACAATAGAGATTGATCTTGACTTTTGTTAATAGTCATAGCAAATGACAAAGTTATTGAAAATTATCTTCTACGCATGTTGAAAGGCCATCTTGTCTAGAAGGATTCAAGTCCATTCTATGAATCAAAACATTTTGATTTGTGTTTGACCCATTTAATGTGATGCCTTCAATGATGGATTTACCTAACTTTGTCACATGTAGACGTGTATTATTACATAAACTAGTAGCTTAATCTGTGTTCTATAATAACATTATAAGTGCAACAACTTTCAAATATAACTTATAAGAAGTTAACCAATAGCTTGTTATTGTATTTAGGAACTCAGTAGTATAAATATTGTCAAAGTTATCTATATCTTTAGCTGACTTACAAACGGAATCACAACTTAAATAAGCATATGCTTCCCTATACAACATTGTTAACACGTAAGAGTTGATTTTCATAACAACATCAATTGTTGGTTCAAATATTACTCTATCGATGAAGAAGTCATTACACCCTAAATTGTCTAACAGATTGTTATAAATTGAATCAAACTTTGTTTACATAGGGTTAGTTGATAACGGTATTGATAAAGTTGGTGATATTTCAATCTCTGCTGATCCATCTATAGAATGACCTAAATTGCCATCTCCCACATCTAATAGCCAATTACAAAACCACTGAAGTGCTACCTTATCCTGCCCTTCAGAAGATGAACTGAATTGCATATTTTTGTCAGGATAGAAAGTTTTGCAATGATCTCATAAATATGAAGTAATGGTGATATTTGCCCTTCTTCCTTTTGGAATGATTGGCAAAATTTGTCAAAAGTTACCACTTATAGCAATACACTTGCCACCAAACCGTTCATTGGAATGCAACGTTGAAGCCTAATCATCAATCATCTCCAAAAAGTGCAATATTCTATTGTTGCCCTTTTTCTGAATTTTTCGTTCTCCTTTCACTTTGTTTTATTCCATTTTGGGCTATAGAATAGTGATGCCTTTCACGAGCGTCCCATTTTTTTAAAACTTTTTTTTTTTTTTGTTTCGTGGTCTTGTGCCTTTCTCAAAAAGGCTCATGGGCAACACAATACCAACTTTTCCCAACAAGCCATTCACATCTTATTGATACTCTGTTATTTTTTTTTTCAGGTGGAAGCAATCTTATCGTTTTCAAGGTATTGTTAGACATTAAAAATGTGCACAACTTTCAACGGAAGATCCAAACATTAGTCCGATACAATGTGAATGATTAGTTTCTTTTATTGGAAGTTATCATGTTCGAGTCACTATACTAATTAGCTGTTTGATATGAGGGTAGGTGAAGGAAATTGAAATGAGGGGAAGTTCTTTTGACTTGGACTTTAAAAAAAATTAGACAAGTGGGGTTAAAAGTTTTCAATTAATTTTTCTTTCTCTTTTATTTTATATTTTCTCTTTATTAAAATTTTATAATCTCACTTCAACTTTTTAAAATCTAACTCAAAAAATTTCACTCCCTCCTATGTGGATACCTCTCTTGATGGTTCAACCCTTTCTGTCAGACCCGACCTGCCGATACATGTATTTAAAAAAAAAAAAACCAGAGAAGAAGAAGTGGGCTTTAGGCCAAGACAGGCCAGTATCTAATCCTTACTTCTTTGTATAGTTGTTGGATTAGTCTGGGCCCAATGGACATCATCATTCTTGAAATCAGATTAAATGTCCAAAATCCCATTATTACTTGTGGCACAAATATAGCCCATTACAGTGATCTCCCAAAAAAACAAAAAGGAGTTGATATGATTCTCTCGATTGAGTCTCAATTGAAGGATATAAATAAGTAGATTTTATCAACACCTGGTCGGGTTAGGTGTGGTGAAGCTATTAGTCCCTCACAACCTAACAAATTAATTATTTAAATTTTCTATTGGGAGGAGTGCCACATTTATTGTCGAGTGGGGATATTGTGTTTTGGAAAGAATTGCCTCATAGCATATGTGCTTGACAAAAAAAAAAAAATATTTTTAAAAAGCCTAAAAGCTTGCAGCCATCCTCTCAACACCATCAGATCACAATCCGATGGTTTATATCATTCACTTAGTGCTTAACTGAGGTTGAGGATATCTGAATCTTTGAGAGATTAGAAAAAAAATATTTTAATGAAATAAAAAATCTTTGTGAATGTTGAGCGCAATATGTATAGCTTTTTGTTCCATTAAAGTATAAGTATCCTCCTATAAGAAGCAATCATGCTTAAAGTACTGTTGGACACTAAATGCAGGTTATATAATAGTCCATTTATTTATATGTATAAAGGGCATTCAAAATTTTAAATTTGAAATACTTATATTAAAAAATAAATAACCCGTAAGAAATTAACACATGTATAGATAAAATATGAACTAAAAATAGACAAAGATAGCTAAATGATTTTGTTTTTATATAGATTGTTTGTCTTATAAATTTGTAGGATAAAGTATACTTTTAGTCTTTTATGTTTGTATCATGTTTCATTTTAGTCCTTTAAGTTTAAAAAGTACACTTTCAATCCCTCAAACTTAAAGCCGTTAGCCTCTCTTAACGGAAATTGCTGACTCATCAAAATTAATGCTGCTAATTTAAATCTTTTTTTATTTTACATAGTTTAAAATATCAAATTTATTGTATCATTAAATTTAAATTAAAATGTGAGTATGCTTTTTCAATATTTTATTGCACAATCATCAATTAAATTTGATAAGTTAGCGCAATTTCCGTTAAGATAAACTAACGGCGTTAAGTTTGAGGGACCGAAAGTGCATTTTTTAAACTTAAAGGACTAAAATGAAATATGACGCAAACATAAAGGATTAAAAGTATACTTTAGCCTAAATTTGTATAACATAAAATACTGTATAATTAAAAAAAATTCAAATACCTTATGAAGAAGCTAGGCAGTAATGCAGTTTCACCTGTTGAATTAAAAAAAAATTGCGCTCTGTTTGGTTGATCACAGAGGGGAGAGCAAAATTCTGAATTCTGATATAAAATATTATTATTAATTTAAAGGTCACAATAGCAACAGCAAATCGGATACTCATGATGATTACATATATAGGTGCATGTGAAAGTTTTGATTAATTTAAAATCAACTAAAAAATGACTCATGTCACATATTCCGTTTGAAAATAAGGATGCAATAGTTCATCGTTTTGGTCTAAAAGTGACTTGATTCACATTAGAAGAATAAATAAATTAAATAAAATATTTAAAGTCTTTGTTAATAAGTATCATTTGATTATATTGTGATTTCATAGAAAAATCTTATATTTCGAAGACAGCAAATATTTATTTATATTTAATTATGCTTCAACTTGCCACAACGGGTTAGTAGAACAACCGTTATGGCCACGTTTCGCTTCACTTCTAAAATTTAGGTTTTGTGGTAAAATCTAAAATCTAGGTTTTGTTTAATATTTTTTTTCAAAATCTATATTTTGAAAAAATTATTTTCTTATAAATCACATATTTTCTCATAATAAATTTCCTCTCTCCTCCTTTTTCTTTATTTCTCTTTCCTTTTTCATACTTATGTTTTACCTCGAACTACGTAAAAGCCAATAACTTTCCAAACATTATCACCTTTTAAAAACTAAGTATTACCTCATAATCCATAAAAGTTATTTTCCCAAAATCTATTCTTCAAAACCTAGGTTTTACTTGAATTCTGTAAAAGTTATTCTCAAACGAACTTTAAAATGATGTCTATGTCGCTATCTCCATAGATTTGAGAGATTTGCATGAAACATGTGGATAGCAAAATTGTGGACTACAAACTTAGTAATATTAATATAGAAGAGACGTGTGCAAGTGCAAAAGGGTAGCTAGCTAAGTTTATTCTTCTTCTTCTTCTTCAATATTTTTGAATATAAAAAATTTAATCTATTAACCATTAGGTCAATGTTATCTCATAATAATATATATAGCTTATGTAGTTCATGTGAAATAAAGGAAAAATATGCATTCATTAATTTGTTGAAAGTTGAAACTGCAGAATCAGATGGCAGAATGTAATGAGTATGAGAACAAAACAGAAGAAATGAATATGAATGAGCAAAGATTAAGATCAATCCACCAGAAAAGCTGGAGAAAGGGGTTCCAGTAGTTGAATGCCGATTGTCGATCGATTTGGAATTCAAACCACCGACCTCAATGTTGGACTCTCTTGTTCTTCTGACCTTAACATAATATTCATTTTAACTTAAAAAAAAATTGAATTATAAAAATAGATCTTTTATTAAGCATCAGATAAAGGATTCTTTATACTAATCCACCCATCTCTCATAAATTAATAATAAGAGCTTCTCACTTAGTTTATTTTGTTCCTAAATACAACACTCCTTTGTATATAAGTAACAACTACTTGATTAAAATTAGTTAATATATGTTGGCAAAAAAAAAGTTAATATGTACATTTAAAATATATAACTCTTTTTTCAAACACCTTTATATATGAAGATAATGAAAGAGAGAATGTGTAGGAAAAAGATGGGAGAACCATGCAAATAATTGGAGGCACGTAAAAATTTTGAGAAGTTCATTAAATATTTATACAAATAAAAATTGTTGCTTTTATAATACTATCAGAAAAATGCCATTTAATGACGAAAATTAGTGGTTAAATGGCTATTTTCCGTAATTAAAATGATGGTCACTAATATTTTTTGTTGTTAAATGGAAATTTTCTGATAGAAAATAACTATTTAGCGATAGATTTTTCCTTCGCTAAATGACATTTTTCTGGTAGTGTAATGGACTAGACGCATAAGAGAAAATGTTGTTGACAAATAAGACCGGATTTAAATCACACTCAATCTACTTTAATTATTTTTTCCAAAGACATTCATATTAACATACATTATTAACAAGCATATTTTCGAGAAATCAGTTCATTCTAAATATTTCATTCAATTGATTTTTTTTACTATTCACAAATTAATTATCTAATTTTTATATTAGCTCATAATTATTTTCGTATGTAAATGGTTCAAGTTAGACTTTTCTTTGCACGCATATACATATGCGCGCGCGCGCACACACATGTATATATATTATCAATACACGTATGATTGTAATAAAAGTCAACGGTGGGAACCAATTTGTAAAGTTAAGAAACGTTATTTTCAACCTGAAAGCTTTGAAAGTCTAATGGTCTGCACGGACTCAATCTACGTCACCTTCATAATATAATATCAAAGCAAAACAAATGTGTAACAAGTCATACTAAAAAATTATAATTCATAAATTGTACTCAGGAAACTACAGTATCTAATTAAATTAAAGGCATACGCATGAATAAATGATTGTAGGCGAAATACGCAGTTTTAATTAAAAAAAGAACATTATTCATAGAAAAAGAAGATTGAAAAATCCGAATCAACCCATGCATAAAGAACAACAGGACTTCAACTTTGATGCAACTAATTGTAACTTGAAAAAAGATATCGTGATTGCACCGTTTATATATTTATTATACAATATATTTTTTGTGCCACGTTAAAAATATTTTTTTTAATTTTTTATTGGGTAAGGATGTGTTGAATTGATCGCCATGTTTTGATCATGCATATGATTCATGGTTTTTGAATAAATTGTCAATCTCATGGCTGGTCAAAGAATATTATCCTTTTACGTTTCTTCTTTTCACTCTAAACACTCCTAGAAATTTCACCCTTAACTTGTATTAGCCATAGCTACCTCATAACATTTTCTCCTTCAGCATCACTGGTCAACGAAACATTAGAGGATTGAGAGCCCAAAAAGTACATAATCTAAATTTATGATAATTAACTCTAAAATTAATTATTATGGTATTAAAGTCATTACTAGAAAAATATCATTTAACGATGAAAAAAATTCATCGTTAAATGGCTATTTTCCATCAGAAAATTTTCATTTAGCTACAGAAAATATTAGTGACCTTCGTTTTAATGATGGAAAACATTTTTCTGGTAGTGAGTTTCTTGTCAAACTAAACCCATACAATTGCCTGAAAAATTCACAGAGGTGCTTATTAAGATATTAATTCAATCTATGTACTAGTTGATGACAAGTATACCGATTTAGTAAATTGGAGATTGAACACGACTTTGGTTAGTTCTCGTTTCAAAGCATCAAAAGATAAGCACGAGATATATGTTCTGAGTTGGATACCACAATGGACTGCTCCAATAACCATATGAACAATTCTTCATGAAAATTCTACACAAATTCATATGGCTGCACCAACCCAGAGATGAACACGTTGAAAAAGGATTGTTATTATTACGGCCAATTCATCAATGCATGCTAGCTCCTTCTTATGTATAAAACCTTTTACTGAAACTGTGTATATCCACGCACACGCACACGCACACATATAAAATCAACCACGTTTTTTTGGATAAGTCCAATCCATTGCTTTTGTGCTTTTCTTTGGTCAGAATCTGTACACTATATCATATATCTGAGACATATGTCAAACTTTACTACTACCTTGCGTATCAGCCCATTTCATGTTGTCTCTAAGTTGAAGTTTGCGTAATTTTTACTAATTTCTTGATTAGTTTTAAACTTCTGAGATTTCATTTAAAGTTATTCGTGGAACTGTTCAGAAACCGGAAGTTAACATTATGGGTGAAATTTGAGAAGACTTGAAATACAAATTATATATATAGTGTTATATATATATATAAGTTTTACAGAAGATGAAATTAGTCCAAATAATAAACTGTATATACGTAAACACGCAGCTAACAAAGGGCTTCCTGAAAAGTCCCTACCGACTAGAGAAAAATAATTATATTTGTATTTTATTGACGCTTCGCGGTTCATATAGTTGACTTGTATTATCCATCCATTAATAAGTTTTCCCAGGATGCCTCTCCCACATGATCTTTGATTTTTGTTATTTCATGATTCGAGCTAGTTGGCAATATATATCATATCTTATTTGAATCGTGACCGACCGATTCTCTCTATAAATATAGAGCCGATCAAGGTCAAAGAATATCGTCATTCTTGCAACAAATTACAAGAACCCTATACAACAATGGCTGTCTCTCGAATCTGTGTATTCTCCATGTTGTTCTCTCTCTTATTGGTTCTTGGCCATTGTGTTCTTAACATTGAAGCCACCCACCATGTTTACAGAAACCTTCAAAGTGTTTCTTCTTCTTCTTCTTCCTCCTCCTCAAATCAACCTTACAGAACTGGTTACCACTTCCATCCTCCTAAGAATTGGATCAACGGTAATAAACTTCGTTCATCTCCCTCCCTACCTCTTCTTTTTCAATCATGTTTTGTCATCTTTCTAACATTTTCTTCTCCTTCTTTGTTTTTTCTGTCATTGGACATGATCGATATGCTGAAATTGAATTCTGGGTTTGTTTGGATCTGCAGATCCTAATGGTTAGTTCTATCCTCTCAAACTCCTTCTCATATACTTCTTTATATATATATAGTAGTTTTATTTCTTGTTCAAGCTGGTCCAGAAAAATATAAGTGACTGCAGATTTTAATTCGAATAGTGTTTAGTCAAAATGTTTGAAGAAAACTAGGAACTTCTCATAAACATTCATGATTTCTTAATGTTGAGTTCATTCAACGGGAGTTCCAATGCAGGAAGTTTCTTAGTTTGAAAAAAAATAAGATTAGGAATCAAAATTTGTAGATATAGTCTGCGTTAGAGACGAAATGAAAAGGATTGGTGACCGAATGATATTGAAAGGCCTTATCCTTGGACCCATTCTTACTTTTCAAGTTATTTTAAGTAACGACGTGGACATAAATTAATTATGCATATTCATTTTTTCACCAGGTTGAATTTTGTAAATGTATTGATCCATTTAAAAAATGCATATAATAATGTTTTTTTATAAAGTTAAATTGCCAAATGGTCCTTACAATATTTATTTTATTTTGATTCCTAAAATCAATATTGTATCAGTAATAAACAAAAAGTAGATCAAGAAATGCTTTTCCCTTTTTTCCGAATGGTCATTTTATAATTGATTTCTAATCCCCAAAAAAATTGATTTCTATTTTAGACTTTGTGTTGTTTTAGTAAAAAAATTATCATGTTTTTATGCAATCATCATAATTTTTTCATACAAATTTTGTGCAATACCTGCGCAATTTTCATACAATTTCTGTGTAATTATATTACAGTGCAATTGAATGGGTCGTTGATGTAAGTTACATATATTATATGCTTTTCATTATTCTTTAAGAAAAATTGTCACTTTCAGTAATAATATAAACTACAACAAAAAATATAAAAAATTATGCCTAGTCAGACAAACAGTTTTTAAGTTATTCATTCAAACTATTTCTTTATTTGTCCTAAATATGTGTAAGAAGGTGGAAGTCTGACTTTATTTATATACATTACTTTGATGTGCAGCACCAATGAGATACAAGGGGCTATACCATTTGTTCTATCAATACAATCCCAAAGGTGCTGTTTGGGGGAACATTGTGTGGGCTCACTCTGTATCAAAGGATCTTATAAACTGGACCCCACTTGACACAGCCATCTACCCATCTCAGCCGTCCGATATTAAGGGGTGCTGGTCGGGATCGGCCACGATTCTTCCAGATGGCAGGCCTGCTATCCTATACACAGGAATTGACCCAAATAACCAGCAAGTTCAAAACTTGGCATACCCCAAAAATGCCTCAGACCCGTACCTTAGGGAATGGGTTAAGATCCCACAAAACCCTTTAATGGCTCCAACTAGGGCTAATGGAATCAATTCAAGCTCATTCCGAGACCCTACCACTGCTTGGTT
>JANTPZ010004913.1:0-10952 GCA_025593235.1 Vachellia pachyceras | reverse complement strand
TACCATTAGAAAGAGAAAAATATATAGAATAACTTTCGTGAAGGAAATTTAATGAAAATAAGTCGTTTTACTTACCTAAATAATCCCAGAAGTATAACATTTAGACTGGAAACTACCTCCCTCCACTTTTCTCTCTCTCCCTCCAGCTCACTCTCTTCTTTCTCTTCTCTCTCAGCTGCTCCCTCTCTCGGCTGCTCCCTCTCACGATAAAAAAAACGAGTGTGTGCTGAGTATCTGTGTGCGCGTTTTGTGTGGTGAATGAAAGGGAGTGTGGGGGTATTTATACCCCACACACAACGGATGGTGACCTTTTTTTTTCTTTTTTTTTTTTTGCACACTGACACACACAAACTCACTCTCTCCTTCCATTTATTTCGTGCACGCAAGCTTCCTGCCTCTCTCTGTTTTCTTTTCTTTTCTTTCACTCAAACCCCTCCCTCTCTTCACGCCATCTCTGCTTTCCTTCTGTTTTTTTTTCTGACAGATGATGGGATATTACATATGAGGTGATGGAGAGGTATGAGATAGCAAAGGTGAATGTTCTGAATAGGTACGTTGATATCCCTTCTTCTTCTAATAATTCTCATAGGGAGGTTTAGAGGGAGATTTGGAGACTTCGGGTTCCCCATAAGATTAAAAATTTTGTTTGGAGATTGATGTCTAATGGTCTACCAACGGTGCAAAATTTATATAAAAGGAATTGTTGTGATACTAATATTTGTTTATATGTAATACTGGAATTGAGGATGTTAATCACTGTTTTTTTTATGTAATTGGGTAAAAGCTACTTGGTTTGGAAGTTCATTGTCTTTAAATTTTGATAATATGGCTGTTGTTGAGCCTGTGAACTGGATGGTGGAGTATTTGAGAGGCGCTGAAGCTTCTAGTTAGCAGAAAGCAATGTTTGTAGGGGTTTTATGGCAGATTTGGAAAGGGAGAAATGCTTTCATGTTTGAAAATATTGAGGCTAACCCTTACTATGCTTTTGAACAAGCAGCTAGAATAATAAAGGAGTATTAGGAGGCCAATGGGTGGCCATCAATATTAGAGGATCTGGTAGCATCAGGAGATGGAAATCTGGATGCAAGGAAGAGGTGGAGACCGTCGAATGGATATGGGTTGAAGATAAATGTGGATGGTGCTTTTTACTGTAAGAATGGAAAGCGGCTGTTAGGACTCAAATGGTTGGGTTGTAGATGGAATTACAAAATTAGTTGAGGCACAATCAGCTATCATGGCAGAATGTTGGGCGCTCATGGAGGCAGTAAAGCTGGCAGCAAGCAATGAGCTGGATGAAATTACTTTTGAAGTTGATAGCCAAGTCATAATCAGTTGGGTAAATCATGAGCAGACTCCTATTGATTGGAGGTGTGAAGCCATCCTTGAACATATTCAAAAGTCAAGGAAATCTTTTAGGAATCATTCCTGTGTTTGGATTCCTAGGGAAGCTAATTCGATAACCGACTGGGTTGCGAAAGCTTCGATTGGTGGGTATTGCCCCGTTGATTGGGTGAGGAGACCGCCGTTGCAGTTGCGTCAGCTGGTAGTTGAAGATGCTAGGGATGTGACTTTTGATCCAGGTTAATGTTGTTTTGAGCTGTTGTGGTTTCGTAGGTGTAGATTTTATCTCTTGAACTTTGTTTGTTCTCATCATTTTTTATGAAATGTTAAGTCTCTTTTCTGGCCCCAAAAAAAAATGAAAATACATGTTCTAGTCCAAACATTTAATATCATTAAAGAATATTTTAAAATAATCATGAAGTATATTTTTTTCAATTAAAAACCATATCACAATAAATTTTGTTTACTAAATTAATCATCATGTACTCTATCCATTCAATCCTAAATATAAAATCTAAGCAATTTATCTTTTAATATAATGCAAGTATCTATTTTATGTTTGTACTAAATTTAGACAAAATTCGTGAAACTTTTATGTGAAAAATATTAATTTCATCAAAATTTTGTGTAATTTTTTCATCAGATATGTTTAACGAAATATATTTAAAAATTTTGACGTATAACTTATTTATATAAAGATCTAAAAATTATATCATTATATAATTTTATAATTTAATTTTATTGAATATACACACAAATGATGGAAAACAATATTTTCAGCCAACATATGTATTTAAAATATTACATCAAAAGTAGCCTTTAATAGATAAATTAGAGTAAACATTTAAATTTATTAAAAATAAAAGAAAAAATTATATGAACATAATTACATTTTATTAAAATTATAAAAAGACAAATTTTCAAAACAAAAGTTTGAAATTGATAGTCATTTTGAATTACATGTAATACATATTAACCACTTAGTTATTGCACCTTAAAAACAATTTTCTTTTTAACTTTTTTTACCATGGACTTGTTAATTTTAATCACTAGTCATATTTGTTAGTAATATTACACTGCTTTTTTGTATTAAACTACAAAGGAGGTTTATATTTTTTTTTTTTGGTAAATAAGGAGGTTTATATTTAAAATTGGGGGAAGTACGATTTATGCAGCATGGCTTTTGGTTCAGTTTATTAGCTCATATTTTATCAGTATCATTTTGCTTTTATGTAAAAAAAGTATGCTCATCTTTGGTTTTTTTTGTGTGAATAAGAATATGTCAATTAAATTAAGTACTCGAGCCTAGAGCTGGTAATGCGGGCCAGCTCACCAACCCCTCCCCTATTGGCGGGCTGCAGAAATGCAGCCTGCACCACTGCCAACCCGCCAGAATATTTTTTTTATTTTTTTAAAAAAATTAAATTTCTTTCTTCTTCTTCTTCTTTCCAATTTTTTTCATAAGATTGTATAATCATATCATATTAATTGACTCATGATTCTTTTTCTATTAATAAATTTTTAATAATGACATTTTTTTCATGTTTTAAAACAAAAATATAAATATGAATGTGTTGTTATAATTTTAAATATAGTATTATAGAAAGTTGATATGAAAAATAAAAAGATTCTATACTATTTTTGAATGTATTAAGTATTATTTAGCATACTTTGAAAAAATATTGAGATGAAAAATGTAAGAAAAATATATAATATATTATTTTTAAAATAAAAAATTTTAAAAAATATAGCCAGCCTGAACCCGCCACTCGCGGGCCCAAACGTTTTACCAGCTCTACTTGAGCCCTTTGACGACAGGGTATAGTGTGATCACCATCTTTGTTGCTTAATATATAGGTAGTAAGAAGATGGACAAAGTTTTTTAATCCATGCGGAAAATGAAGAAAGTCGGTAAAAAATTCATTTAAAAAAATTATTGGTTAGAATGACCTAAATAAAAGTATCAATATTTTATATATATATAATTTACAAGTACGCCACACGTTCAAAATGCATTTTAAGCTTAATAGTTCGTAGTATGCAGACTGATGAGTTTGACACTACCTTTTTTCTAAATGCATTTTGAGTATAAAGTTCATTTTTTAATAAGAAGCTTTTTGTGTCGTTACACCGTTAAATCCTGTTCATGACACAGTTAAAGATCAATTTGTACAGACTTTACGATCCAATTAATTATGTAATATTATAATTAGTTGGATAATATTAATTAAGTAATTTACGTATATTTTCCTTCATTCTATTTTTTATCATTGTTTCTCCCTAACCTTATCAAAATAATATATATGTATTATTTAATTAAATTCATGCACTTTTAAGTAATTTTCCATCAAAAGTCACTTCTCTAAGGTTGGCACTATGTCAAGTCAAAGGGTTGCAAAAGGTAAAGCTTTATACGGACTCTCTTGAGGCTATACAGCTTATATTCTCGAGTTGGGGGCTGTCTCACCCGCTTAGCCAGATAGTTAAAGACATTCATCATCTCGTTGGATGTGGATGGGATTTGGAAATCATACACTGCCATATGGAAGCACTTGTATGTGCGGATCTTCTCACCAGGAATGGACACAAATCAAACCTATGATTTGTTTTTCTTCACGAACCTCCTAACTTTTGTTTAGGGTCTTTATATCTTGATATGAGATCCTACTTGAGGGTCTGTCCTCTTGGTTTTACTACTATGTAACCGTCTTATCTTCAAGCTTTGCTTACCTTGTTATTAAAAAAAAAGCCACTTCTTCAATAATTATATAAAACATAAATGCATATTGGACAAAAAGTTATTTTTCAAATTCTTTTTGATAAAAAATCATTCTCCAAATAATTTTTCAAACGGCCCTTTTATGCATAGAATACTTCAGATCTTCCTCGGTGAATTAAATTTTCACATAGAGACTTTTTATCCACTTTGATTATTTTTTTAATTAAATTACAATTCAGTTTTCAAAAATCACATGCACTAAATTTATTGAATGCCTAAAATTTTTAATGGTTAGTTCTTAGTTAAAATTATAGAAAGTAAATAATTAATTTCATAAAATTAAAATGACCAATTTTTCAAATGTTAACCGAGCAATCAATCTTTAACAAAGACACAAACTTTCTTCTTCATGTACATCCAAATGTTTGAGAAGGAAAAAATAAAAAAGATAAAAAATTATATTTACTATTTACTTCTCTTCATCCAAAAGAAAGTACTTACTTCCTATTTCTGTTTTTCTTGCATGAATATCTGGCCATTTAAATTAATTGTGGAAGCTATTTTTTCAATATGATTTATGATGAGGTTTATGTAAATGTGATTTTCTAACGTTATAATAAACATAGCTATATCATACATATGTAAATAAAAATTTATAAACTTGTAACAAGCACATTATTTAAAATTAATAATAATGCAGCTCATTTGACCATAAATAACTTATAATTATCGGTAAACATGCACAACGATGCGCTCTATTAAGTAGTTTAAAATAAATTATGAATTGAATAGAAATAGAAAGGGCTCACACACACATGCGCTCCCTCCTTCTATTCAAAGGATAAAAAAACTTTCAAGCTTCTTCACCAAAACAAAGAAATATTGATCAACTCAATAAATATGTCTTCAATTTTAAAGAAGTTTTCCACTTCTTCCTTTTACTAACGAGGTTTTGAAGGGGAAAAAAAAATAAAAGGAGCCACATTCCAGTATTAATTATAAAGCTAAAATTAATAAATAAATATTTATTGCTCAAAAAGTGAGTTACATCGTGAAAAAGGCAATCTTTCTTATTTTTCATAAAAGTACATACATCTTTTTATTGGAGATAATCATGTTTGAGGCGCCGTTGGATAGTGAATGTGAGTACCATTCTCAAACAATAATTTAAATTTTAATTTATTATATTGTGAGGGATTAATATATTTCATTAGATTCAACGGATAAAAGTAAAAATGAGTTATATATTTGAGAATCCGTTGGGTGAATGATTTTACAGATTTCAAGGTAAATATGAAGAGGAGTTTTATCTTAACTTACGTATAACGTGATTGCAAATCACTTCCTAAACACGCACTTGTGGATAATTTGATTTGAAGAATTCCTTAGGCTTTGGGTATGGGGGAAGATGCCCAGTTGAAAAGTGGGCCTCTATTGCTTTTTTTTTCTCCATCTTGCTTTGCTGGTTTGAAAAATAAATGCTTTCTACTTCCATATAAAATATTCCTCAGATTAATCATCATTATTTGATGAATTTTATTATTATTTTTAATCTAATAATATAATACAGGAATATGTTTTATTTCTGTCTGTTCAACTCTGTTTGATCTGTACATAATTAGACTGACCAGTCCATTTGTTACCACTTACCCAGTTTTTTTTTTTGGGTCAACTTTTGCAAGCTACTAAGAATCAGTTTCCTTCTCTTCTCTCTTATTTTCTTTTTGGCCACCTTTGAAGACCACTTTCCCCATCCTCTAGTTGTCTCTAATAATGCTCACCAGTCACCACCAATAACTATGATCCTGTTTGATTATACATTTGAATAAAATGCATTCAATCTGCAAAGCAGTAATGAGCATGTGATTTATAAGTCACAAAGAGCGTTTTTTTCCTTTTCTACTTTTAAATTACGAGTCATATTGTTAAATTTTTCATATTAGTATGTAGTTGCATCCTTTATTTGTTATTGTATAGGTTGATATTTTTTCTTAGAAAGTGTAGGATATGTTAAATAAGTATAAATTTTAAAATTTATTAGATTTTAAGATAAAATTAGTAAAATGTAAGATATTTATTTATTTTGCAATATATTTTAGAAGTAATTCATAAATAAGTGATAGGAGGTGTGAAAATGTCGAGCTGGTCAAAGGGTAAAAAGGTCAATAAATTATTAAATTGTTGAAATAAATACAACCGGGGGTTGGGCTACTTACTATTGATTGAGGCCTACTTGTTTTGTATTTAAAGAGCAATCATTTTCACTTTTCAGGTTTTGGCATTTAGGTTCAATCCAGTGGACATTGATGTTCATGTCTGGGAATAATAGTTTCTTCAATATCCAAATAAATTAAATATCCCAATTTTTTTTAATGGTTTATAAGAAGGACCACACATCTTTTTTTTTAAATTAAAGCATATATTTACCCTTTAAATTTATATCAAATTTCAGTTTGATCCTTTAATTAGAAAGTGCAATGGTAATCATTTAACATTAACACCGTTAATTTTACTTAACGGAAAATACTAATTCAACCAGCAATATGCAATTAAATGATCTTAAAATATACTTAAACATTCATTACTTAATATACTTATTTTTATATTTTAAAATTTAATCATATTTTATTATCATTTAATAGTATAATCACCATTAAATTTACCGAGTCACCATTTTCGTTGAATAAAATTAACGTCATTAAGAATAAATGATAAAAAGTGTTTTTTAACTTTAAAAGATTAAACTGAAACTTAATGTTATAAGAATGTATGGCTAATTATTTTAATAAAGCAAAATTAAATGATTAAATTGAAAAGTATAAATACCAAATCAAGCATTAATTAAGTAAAGAGTACAAGTAACTACAAAATATTTCTCATTATTTTGTATTACACATTGAAAAGCTCCATCTTTAACTTCTGTAACTCTTGAAACAATTTGTCTGTTTAAAAAACTGATGGAGAAATACTTTTACGATTTATAAGATAAATATATGAAGGAGATTATAAATAAAAACGGAACACCACATACACACAGTAACACGAAGAGGGTTTTTGGTTGTCACAAAAACCCATAGTGTTAAAAGATTATTGAACTAAGAGTTAATGCGAGCGTTGATAAATCATGTTTATATAAGTTGAGAAAAAAATATCCTTTACATACTTACTATGTAAACTGTAAATTAAATTACAAATATTTTTCATCACTAATCCAAACGAACACAGATTATCAAACATTCTTGCATGATAATAGGATTTGAGATTTTTCTTCCTTCAATTTTCTATTTGTGCATGTTTGGGAAAAAAAATTTTAACGGTACATGCAAGTTAAAACAAAAGGTATCTTAAAATTCGTAAAAAATATTTCAAAATCTTTAATAGTACTTCAAAATTTATAAGCTTCTTTCCCCCATCATATTCCTAAATACAAATCTTCTCAAACGAGCTTCTACCGTTCTACGTTAAAATAGCCACTCGTTTCCCTCAGGGTCACGGACCCTTCGCAATGATCACATTCCATGTCTGATTTTATATTCTTGAAATATTCGCTTCCGACGATTATTATTTTATTATTATCCCACAAACCATGTTCCCAACTGGTATTCTCTCACAGCTCATATTTGACTGGCATCACACCTCTCTCTCTCTCTCTCTATAATGAAATGGAAGTTTGGCAAGACAAAGATGAAAAAGAAAAATGAAATGCTTCTGGACAAATGAATAGACATGAATGAAAAAAGATGGTAACTGCCGGATGGAATTTTTATGTAAGAACATAACTCAGCTCCTTACATCCCTGTGCTTGTACTTAACATCTATTGTTAATGATAAATGGCTCATTATTTTCTCTTAATTCATCAAAACTTCCATTGTTCCATGCATCTCCATAAGGGTAGAGAACCCATTGATGTCTCAATTGTACTACCAGAGGCAATGGGCAAGTCAGAATAGAAGGTGATCATCTTGAGGTGGACTGGTTACTTAAATGTTGAATATATTATCTTTTTCTATGTGATGATATCGTATCCGGTTGAGAAAGTGATGGAGAAATGCTTTTTACGATTTGTAATGTAAGTATATGAATAAGATTATCTCGATTTACAAAAAAACACTGTTGAAAGGACGTTTGGGGAGTCTAAACGCTCATCCAAAATTAACCTGATTCATGCTACTCAGTTGATATAAAACTTTATAGTGTTTGCATCATTTTTTAAGATCTCATGGTCATTTTTTTAAAAAAAGAAAGCAACTTATATTCTTTAGAATTTGAGAAGGTGACTTTTTTATATATGCTATAATAGATTAATAACTAAGTTAGAAAGATTATATATTTGTAATAAGTATGTGATGATTTTTCTAGTATATCATCTTTCATCATGACTAATCTTATATGGAAATCCCTTAATACATGTAATTAATAAGGTTACTTTAAAAATAAAATTATAAATTTAGAAGATAAAATGAATTAATATTTTATATTTAAGATTAAATTTAACCTCAATTGACTTTTATAAGCATGTTAATTGAAATATTTTTATATTTTTACTAACATCTGATTTTCAATCAACAAATAGTAGTAGTATAGCTGCCAATGTAGCAGTAACCCAGTGACATAAAAGAATTAAGTATTATCTCTATGAACTTAGATATTATTATGTTTTGCATTGGGAGAAAATTCGGCAAAAAAAATTCAGCATTGGGAAATTAAAATAGAAATAATTCTCGTTAGATATTGTATATAATTATTATTTTATTTTACTTTTTTTTTGGGTTTAAAGAAAACTGTAAACTGATTACGACAGGCACATTGCACTTGCATATATCTCTATGGATTTCCTTGCAGACGAGAGAGGGAGAATAAGGAAAGCTACAATCTTTCATTCTTTAATGGCGATCTCGTCTGAATCCAATCACTTGCAATAAAACCAAGCTTTACCCACACGTATACACAACACAAACGTTGGACATGGCTCACGATCACCATCTCAATTCCAGCGATGGCGTCTCTCACTCTCAGCGCGTCAACAGTCCACGCTTCTCAGGTTCAATGACTCGCCGAGCTCATTCATTCAAGCGCAACAACAACACTACCACCACCACCACCACCACCAGCAATGGTAACTCTCGAAGCTCCATCGCCAATAACGCTAGCACGAGTCTCAGCCCCCATTGTGAGATTGAGCTGCAAATGAACTCGCCCAGATCGGAAATTGGAACACACTTTGTTGCAGCTGAAGTGTCGGAGTCTGTCTTGGAAAGAAAACACGCTCATCATGTGACCCATAGGACTCAAGGGAGGGCCGTCAAGAGCTTTCTGAATAAACCGATTGAATCCATGTTCGTAGATTTGGGCTTGAGGGAGAAGAAAAGGATTGGTCACTTGATGTTTATTGTGTTCTGTGGGGTGTGCTTGTTTCTGGGTGTTTTGAAGATATGCGCTACTGGGTGGCTCGGATCTGCCATAGAAAGAGCTGAGTCGAGCCAGGTTAGCATAAAACTCGCGCCAGTTTCTGATTTCCTCGAGTACACGTGTCGTCAGTGATGCTTGCTTGTTCCGCTGTTTCTGTTAATTTTTCTGCTTAATGCCAACGGAGATTATTCTAATTCAACTGTACTGATTTGGCAAGCATTATCATTTCTGGATGAGTGGATGTGATGCTTAACGACGTGTTTTGTAAGGACAAATGCAAAAGTTTCAATTCAAGGAGGCGGCGCTGGGCTTAAGGGGTTTTTTAATCATTAAATATTTCAACAGATAATGAATTATGTATTTTTCATTTGTTTTCTTCTGATCTAGACATCCGGATTCGGTTCTTCATCTTTTGTTGGTCTTGTTGTGTTGCTTCCTCTCCGCTCCTCGGTCTCTATATCCGATGGCAGTGGGCAGAGGGGATACGATTTGTTGCCTGTCACAATAGCTTGGACTGCTGCTATGTCAGTAAATATCAGTTAATTTACTGATGGAAAACCATGTATGCATGTTGCAAAATCATGGACTTCTTATTGGGCGCGATCATGGTTACATGCCTTGAAACGAGACTCCAAATGGAGAACTTGTGAATTGTGATCGAGATTTTGATGTCCTTTTCATTTTAATCGAGTGCTTTTTACTGATAATAGTATATTGCACTAAATTTGTAAACAGCTCAATGTTCGTTAGGTGATAGAGTAAATTAAGAAATAGATGTAGGTCATTGCTTGATTTATGATTGTATTGCATGTTAATTTGTGTTACCTTTTCATTTGAAGAGGAGACAGTTTGCATTTTAAATTCATTTATCTCACTGAATTTGAAAGTTATTTCTGTATTTTATCAGGATCTCTCTGATTCCATCACTAATCTAAATCTGATGCAACAAAGGACCCATGATCATGAATATCGGGAGGAAGGAGTTGATGCTGAACGAACTCTAAAGACGTTAGGAGAAACAGGAAGCCGGACTGCCATGGCTGAAGTAAGTCTTGCTCTAAGTTGTCTGTTGTATTACTAATATTCACATAATTGTTTGCTTCTGAAATAAAACAACTTTAATGAATGAAGACAATTTTTTTTTTTATTTAAGGTCCACAGAAAGATTTGTTTGCTTTTGCATGCATCAAAATTTTGCTTTTTATTCAGGAAGCAGGCATTTGGTCTATACACAACTATGAGAATTACACTCAATGCATTGACCTGCCAAGGAGTCATAAAAGTATGAACGTTTGTTATCATGCATACTTCTTTTACCTGCTCACTCACTGTACTATGCTGTTATGTTTAGTTTTCTACTTTTTGACTTGCTACTTCTTTTAACAGAGCTGGATGCGAAGACAAATGGTTACATCCTTATAAATGCTAATGGTGGCCTGAATCAGATGAGGTTTGGGGTATGGCTATCTTGGTTGCTTATGA
>JANTPZ010004912.1:0-12897 GCA_025593235.1 Vachellia pachyceras | reverse complement strand
TTTACCCCCAATCCTATACCTTTTCTTAATCCTTGCAACCTCCTCTACACCTCTAATGGTTTAAAATTTTGGATACTATACATAAAAATCTAGGCCGAATTTCAAAATTCTGAGAAATTCATTTTGATTAGTGAGTTCTGCTCTATCTTTTGGGCATCTGCAAATTTTACTGATATTTTGGTCAACCTTAGACTTTTTGATTTGACTCTAGTCAAATAACCAAAATACATTACTTATTTCCTTATTTACCAAAACACCCTTACTTTTCTTACTATTATTTCAAAATTCCAATATTGCCCTTACCCTTTTATGGCTAATGACCTTTATGCCCTTAGCCTTTATGTATAAATGACATTTGTGCCCCTGTCCTTTTATGCCTAATGACCATTTTACGCTTGGTCATTTAAACCTAATGACCGTTTTGCCCTTGGTCTTTTATACTTAGTAATTTCAAAGCTTTAGGACCAAACTAACAATGGTCTTCTTGGTCCACTGGCTTGCTCTTTTTCTGTACTTCTAATCTCTGGTCCTTAACTCATCTCACAATTACCAGTTTAGCCTTTATTTCAATTATTAGAAATCACGGATATTACATCTAGGGCCTTACATAACTCAAATTGACCAAAGAAGTGATATTGAAAATTTCAGCCCGAGTTACTATTCGTTTTGTTAATTTTCCAGATTTCTGGCCAAACTTTGAAAATTCATAACTAATTCTACAAAAATCAAAATTGAGTGGTTCCAATTTCTATATGAATCTTATAACCTTATATATAGGGGAACAACACTCATTTGTCCAAAACCTTGACTAATCAATATAGTTTATTACGTGAAGTTGCACTATTTATATGATCATTTTTCCATTTTCCAGGTTTTTCTCTTAAATTTTTCTCTTAAAAAATATATAATTCATTTTATTTTTCTATGCCCTGAACTCAACTGATTAAGGTCTCCTAATACCTCAAATAATTATTTTTGGCAATTTAATCTTCAAAATACTATACATAAAAATCTAGACCGAATTTCAAAATTCTGAGAAATTCATTTTGATTAGTGAGTTCTGCTCTATCTTTTGGGCATCTGCAAATTTTACTGATATTTTGGTCAACCATTGACGTTTTGATTTGACTCTAGTCAAATAACTAAAATACATTACTTATTTCCTTATTTACCAAAACACCCCTACTTTTCTTACTATTCTTTCAAAATTCCAATATTGCCCTTACCCTTTCATGGCTAATGACCTTTATGCCCTTAGCCTTTATGTCTAAATGACATTTGTGCCCCTGTCATTTAATGCCTAATGACCATTTTACCCTTGGTAACGTAAACCTAATCACCATTTTGCCCTTGGTCATTTATACTTAGTAATTTCAAAGCTTTAGGACGAAATTAACAATGGTCTTCCTGGTCCACTGGCTTCCTCTTTTTCTGTACTTCTAATCTCTGGGCCTCAACTCATCTCACAATTACCAGTTTAGCCTTTATTACAATTATTAGAAATCACGGATATTACATCCAGGGCCTTACATAACTCAAATTGACCAAAGAAGTGAAATAGAAAATTTCAGCCCGAGTTACTATTCGTTTGGTTAATTTTCCAGGCCAAATTTTGAAAGTTCATAACAAATTCTACAAAAATCAAAATTGAGTGGTTCTAATTTCTATATGAAGCTTATAACCTTATCTATAGGGGAACAACACTCATTTGTCCAAAACCTTGACTAATCAATATAGTTTATTACGTGAAGTTGCACTGTTTATAATAGTCATTTTTCAATTTTCCAAATTTTTCTCTTAAATTTTTCTCTTAAAAAATATATAATTCATTTTATTTTTCTACGCCCTGATCTCAACAGATTAAGGTCTCCTAATTCCTCAAATAATTATTTTTGACCATTTAATCTTCAAAATTCTATACATAAAAATCTAGGCCGAATTTTAAAATTATGAGAAATCTCATTTCGATTAGTGAGTTCTGCTCTATCTTTTGGGTGTCTCCAAATTTTGCTGATATTTTGGTCAACCTTTGACTTTTTGATTTGACTCTAGTCAAATAAACAAAATGCCTTACTTATTTCCTTATTTACCAAAATACCCTTACTTTTCTTACTATTCTTTCAAAATTCCAATATTGCACTTACCCTTTCATGGCTAATGACCTTTAGGCCCTTAGCCTTTATGTCTAAATGACATCTGTGCCCTTGTCCTTTTATGCCTAATGACCATTTTACTCTTGCTCATTTAAACCTAATGACAATTTTGCCCTTGTTCTTTTATACTCAGTAATTTCAAAGCTTTAGGACCAAACTAAGAATGGTCTTCCTGGTCCACTGGCTTCCTCTTTTTATGTACTTCTAATCTGTGGGCCTTAACTCATCTCACAATTACCAATTTAGCCTTTATTTCAATTATTAGAAATCACGGATATTACATCTAGGGCCTTACATAACTCAAATTGACCAAAGAAGTGATATTGAAAATTTCAGCCCGAGTTACTATTCGTTTGGTTAGTTTTCCAGATTTCTGGCCAAATTTTGAAAATTCATAACAAATTCTACAAAAATCAAAATTGAGTGGTTCTAATTTCTATATGAAGCTCATAACCTTATATATAGGGGAACAACACTCATTTATCCAAAACCTTGACTAATCAATATAGTTTATTACGTGAAGTTGCACTGTTTATATGGTCATTTTTCCATTTTCCAGGTTTTTCTCTTAAATTTTTCTCTTAAAAAATATATAATTCATTTTATTTTTCTATACCCTGAACTCAACTGGTTAAGGTTTCCTAATACCTCAAATAATTATTTTTGGCAATTTAATCTTCAAAATACTATACATAAAAATCTAGGCTGAATTTCATAATTCTGAGAAATTCATTTTGATTAGTGAGTTCTGCTCTATCTTTTGGGCATCTGCAAATTTTACTGATATTTTGGTCAACCTTTGACTTTTTGATTTTACTCTAGTCAAATAACCAAAATACATTACTTATTTCCTTATTTACCAAAACACCCTTACTTTTATTACTATTCTTTCAAAATTCCAATATTGCCCTTACCCTTTCATGGCTAATGACCTTTATGCCCTTAGCCTTTAAGTCTAAATGACATTTGCGCCCCTGTCCTTTAATGCCTAATGACCATTTTACCCTTGGTAACGTAAACCTAATCACCATTTTGCCCTTGGTCATTTATACTTAGTAATTTCAAAGCTTTAGGACGAAATTAACAATGGTCTTCCTGGTCCACTGGCTTCCTCTTTTTCTGTACTTCTAATCTCTGGGCCTCAACTCATCTCACAATTACCAGTTTTGCCTTTATTTCAATTATTAGAAATCACGGATATTACATCTAGGGCCTTACATAACTCAAATTGACCAAAGAAGTGATATTGAAAATTTCAGCCCGAGTTACTATTCGTTTGGTTAATTTTCCATATTTCTGGCCAAACTTTGAAAACTCACAACTAATTCTAGAAAAATCAAAATTGAGTGGTTCCAATTTCTATATGAAGCTTATAACCTTATCTATAGGGGAACAATACTCATTTGTCCAAGACCTTGACTAATGAATATAGTTTATTACCTGAAGTTGCACTGTTTATATGGTCATTTTTCAATTTTCTAGGTTTTTCTCTTAAAAAATATATAATTCATTTTATTTTTCTATGCCATGAACTCAAGAGATTAAGGTCTCCTAATACCTCAAATAATTATTTTTGGCAATTTAATCTTCAAAATACTATAGAAAAAAATCTAGGCCGAATTTCAAAATTCTGAGAAATTCATTTTGATTAGTGAGTTATGCTCTATCTTTTGGGTATCTGCAAATTTTACTGATATTTTGGTTAAACTTTGACTTTTTGATTTGACTCTAGTCAAATAACCAAAATGCCCTTACTTATTTCCTTATTTACCAAAATACCCTTACTTTTCTTACTAAATTCCAATATTGCCCTTACCCTTTCATGGCTAATGACATTTATGCCCTTAGCCTTTATGTCTAAATGACATTTGTGCCCCTGTCGTTTTATGACTAATGACCATTTTACGCTTGGTCATTTAAACCTAATGACCATTTTGCCCTTGGTCTTTTATACTTAGTAATTTCAAAGCTTTAGGACCAAATTGACAATGGTCTTCCTGGTCCACTGGCTTCCTCTTTTTCTGTACTTCTAATCTCTGGGCCTTAACTCATCTCACAATTACCAGTTTAGCCTTTATTTCAATTATTAGAAATAACGGATATTACATCTAGGGCCTTACATAACTCAAATTGACCAAAGAAGTTATATTGAAAATTTCAGCCTGAGTTACTATTCGTTTGGTTAATGTTCCAGATTTCTGGTAAAACTTTGAAAATTCATAACTAATTCTAGAAAAATCAAAATTGAGTGGTTCCAATTTCTATATGAAGCTTATGACCTTATATATAAGGGAAAAATACTCATTTGTCCAAAACCTTGACTAATCAATATAGTTTATTACGTGAAGTTGCACTGTTTATATGGTATTTTTTCAGTTTTCCAGGTTTTTCTCTTAAAGCTTATATGGTCATTTTTCAACTTTATGCATAAAAGTCTAATCCCAGTAAACTTTAGCTTGTATTAAAATTTATCATATGAATTATTTTTCCACCCTGTTTCAGATCAATTGGATTTCAGTTACTACTCTTCTTCATGGTTCAAATATCGGGAATTTTTAAGGGTTTTGGACCACTTATTTCAAACCTTTTCATTCCTCAAAAATTTGTAAAACCTTTAAGCTATAACTAACTCATCCCACATGATCATGCTTACCTTTATATACATATACATGTCATCTAGTAGAGGTTTAAGGTTTACATGAACCACAAATACACTTAAAACTCTATTAACTTCCTCTAAAACTTCCTTGCTCCTATGATGTTTTAACTTGTCATATTGGTTTTTAATGCTTCCTAATTCCTTGGCTCACTTTACCCCTACACAATTTCTTATTTTAAAGCTAATGGAAGCATTAAAATCTTTAAAAACAAACTTCTTCCTGCACTTTCCAGATTTGCATGAAATTTGCCAAAAATTGGAAAAATGGTTCTTTTCAACTTTTCTTGACATGTAACCTCATTTTCTTGTTTTCAACGTCATTCCCATGGATTATATAGCTTGAATTCAACTCTCCTACATTCAATAGAAATTTTGGCAGCACTTCCCTTAGGGTTTTGCAATACCAAAATTCACAAACCAACAAACAACCACTAAACAAACACAATATATATATATATATATATCAAACTACTCCTTACAACTCAAGGAACATTTTGCACATCATTATTGGCTCTAATTCTTCCTCTTTCTCACTTTCTCTTTCAAGAACACTAATTTGGGATCTTGAGAAAGAGAATTTTATTCAAGATTCTAAGACCATAGAGAGGAAGAGGAAGTCACAAGCATCAAGAAAATGTATGCTTTTGCTTGCTTAAGCTTTTACCTTGAGTTTTTCTTGGAATTTTTCCTCCTCTTGAGGTCCAACAATGGTGTCACCTCTCCACCCTTTTGCTGCTGGAAATTCACAACCAAAATGAGGTGAAAGGGAAGGAGTTTTTGCTTTATTAAATCTCTCACAATTTAATCAAGGGCCTAGATTAACTCTTGAATTTTAAAATGAATCTTGTGGTTATAATTTAACCACCTATTAGACACATGAGTAATTCTTATTGGTTACTCAAAAGTAACATTTAATCAAGGCTATCTATTAGTAACTAGAGGATTAGGAATCTAGTTACACTAACTGCATCATTCTCCTTCCAGTTACTTCATCCGACTACATTTTCGCCGGTAACCAAAATTTTATTCCAGAAAATTTTTTCTTTGCTTTCCTGGAGATCTTTTATTCCTCTTTTAATCTCCATAATTCATTTACTAACATTAATAGGGTACTTTGCGAAATATTTTGCCCAAAAATACCCCTGAAATTCTTCCAAAATTCACAGGGTACTTTTTTCATGTCTAAAACCCCTGAAAAACAAACTGCCGACAGGTAAAATACTTTTAGGGCACTAAAAATTTCTACAATTTTCACTGATACTCTGGCCCTTTTCCTTTCATCAAATTGCCCTCCAGATTGTCTATAATTAACTTTTGAATAAAATTATATTTTTAGGGTTTTCGATTCTTTTTCCTTAAAATCAGGAAATTCGCCATAATAGTAAATTGGGTAATAATTTTATAAATTACTACAAAATTCACTTTATTTTTCTATACTCTGGTATCAGATATTTGAGGACTCCTGATACCTCAAATAATTATTTTTCTAGCTATTTACCTTCAAAATTCTATAAACAGAAATCTAGGCCGAATTTGGAAAATTCGGGACCCACGGTCGTGATAAGTGAGTCGTGCTCTATCCATTAAGTGAGTCGTGCTCTATTTACCCTTTCTCTTAATTACCAAAATACCCTTATTTTGTCTAACTTTTCATATTTCCCTTTTTACCCCTGACTTTTATGCCCTTGATCTTTTTGTATAATGACATCTGGGTCCTTCCCAAGGGGTCACCCATCCTTACACTACTCCAGGGTGAGCACGCTTAACTGCGGAGTTCTTATAAAATTTCACCCACTAGGCCAGGTCTGACTTTGGGTTATCTAGGCCATCAACATTATCTTTTTCTGTGCTTTCTATCTGTGGGCTCTAACTCAGCTTTTGACTATCAGTTTAGCGTTTTATGCCTAATGACCATTTGCCCTTGGTCTTTATACTTAATGATATTTATGCCTCTAACTTATATTCTTAGTAATTTTAAAGCCTTAGGACTAAATTACCAGGGTCTCTTTAGTCCATTGACACCTTCTCTTTCTGTACTTTTATTTCTGGGGCTTAATTTATCTCATAACTATCTGTTTGGCCTTTATTTTGGTTATGGAAATTCATGATATTACATAAATCCCTCTTTTTCTTATTTTCATTCTCAAGAACCCTGACTATTCAGCACCAAAAAGAGAGGTTTAATAAAAAAAATCTAAACCATTAGAAGTGTTTAGGATCAAGAATATGTATAGGATTGGGTGGTGAAACCTCTTACCTTGAAACTTTGTGAAGCTGTTCTCTTCTTCCTTAGCTAAAAGATCTTCTCTTACTCTTTTGGCAGCCAAGAATTCATGCAAAATGAAGGGGGAAGAGGAGAATTTTTTGTTTAATTAAACTCTTCACAATTGCAATGAAAGGCTAAGATTGTTTCTTGCAATTTAAGATATGATCTAATGGCTCAAATGCTTCCACCACTCCATACACTTGATGGATTCTCATTGGTTGATGATAAAGGTGTGTAACTAGTATTTGGAAGCTTAGTTACACAAACCAAATCGGTTACCATTCAGTTACTTGATCCGGTTACAACTTATACTGGTAAAATAACTTTGTTCCGGTAATTCTTTCTATTTGTTTGGAGACATTTATTCCTCCCTTTTAATCTCCAAATACAACTCATTCATATGACAAAATAATTGTCCTAATAATACCCCTGAAAGTCCTCAAATTTCAATAGGGTTACTTTACACTATCGAAACACTGAAAAATGGCCTACAGTTAAGCAACTGGGTTTTATACCATGAAAAAATTCTAGAATTTTCACTGATACTCTAATCATTTTCATTTCCTCAAATTGCTTCCTGGAAGGTCTGTAATTAATTTTCAAAGAAAATCCAATTTTGTGGGGTTTCGGGTATTTTCCCTCCTATCTGAGAAATCGCCTTTGTTGTATTCTGGCAATAATTTTATAAAAGACTAGAAATTTCGTATTATTTTTCTATGCCCTAAACTCATATGTTTGAGGTCTCTTAATACCTCAAATAATTATTTTTAGCCATCTGAGCTTTAAAATTCTCTAGACAGAAATCTTGGCCGAATTTGAAAAATCCGTTGCACACAGTTTTGATCATTGAGTTATACTCTATCTTTTGGGCCTCTGCAAATTTTCTGATATTTTAGTCAACTTTTGACTTTGAATTTGGTTAAATGACCAAAATGCCCTTACACTTTCTCTTATTTACCACATTGCCCTTACTATTCTTTCAAAATTCCATTCTTGCCCTTACTTCATTAAAATTCCATTTCTTTCTTTTCTTTTAATGATATTTGGGTCCTTCCTAGAAGGTCACCTATCCTTCTATTACTCAGGGCAAGCACGCTTTGGAACACCTCCTATTTTCCCCCTATATGTTCATATTAGATCACTTTTGAACCACTTTTGGGCCTTAAATATCAGATATTGACCAAAATGTGAACTTGAATTTTTACAAACGGAAATTTAAAACATTTTTCCAGATTTCTGGCCCAATTTTTGAAAAATCATAATTAATTTTATAAATAATGAAATTGAGTGGTTCCTATTTCTAAATTTAGCTTATTAAGTGGTCTATAGGGGAAAAATACTCATTGGCCCGAAAACTTATCCATTTGAATCAGTTTATTCCGAAAAGATATACTGTACAAATGGTCAATTCCATTTTTTCAAGTTTTTACCTTAAACTTTGGAAAATCATATCTCTTAATGTAATATACAAATTTTGCAAACTTTATATCATTTTAAAGCTCGAGATGTGTAGTTTCTGACTGGAAAATTTCAGCTCAATTGGAGCTCATTTTCTATTTTTATTTCCCACGTGAAATAGGTCAGTTTTCAGGGCCTTTGGAACCCTCTTGTCTTGGAAAACTTGATTTTTCTTGTAAAATTCCATGAAACCTCTTTTGCCATGTGATTTTCTTTCATGAATTCCCAACTTGTCTAGGTTCTTTAAACGATATCATGCATGTATCCACATAGCTTCACCATCATCATGTAGATATTTATCATTACATGCCAACAAAATCTCATCTTAAACTTAAACATATACACATCTTCCACAAATCACCAAAAAATCACGCAAGCAAGGAGATCATGTTAATCACCCATAACTTTTTCCTTACCCTTGCTTGAGTTTGCACCTATATTGGTTAGTAGGGAATAATGAGATTTTTGAAAATCCCAATAGCAAAACTAACTAACAAAACTTATGAATGTGCATGTAATACTTTTCAAAATATGTGTATGATCAAGGTACATGTGACATATTCAAACATTTCATTATCATGCATATGGCCATAGCAGTCAAGATCACATATCATACACAAAACAACAAGTTCATAAATCATAGAATAATTCACCATTCACAACAAGTTCATAAAATAGTTTAGAAGAGTTAGTAGTCTTGCTACCTTTTGCTCTTAATTACCTTGAATTCAAATCTTCTCTTGATGGACTTTTCCAATGAGTTCTTTGGGCTCTTGGCTTCCTAAACATCATATATTGACATTCTCATAAATTTCCAGCCACCAATCAAGGCCAAGAAAAATAAAAAAATGCAATACTCAAATATTGGTCTTACAAGCCCTTTAAACTTTGAAAATTTGTTCTTTTGCTTTCCAATGCTTTTAAAATTATTTTCTTACTTTTACCCTACACAAAATTGCCTTCTAAAGCCATTGGAAGCATCAAAATGGAAAGAAGGAGTTTTTCAACTTTCAACATGTATGCTTGTGTATTCATGCTCCCAAACCACTATCCATACATCAAATAGCTCAAAAAAACCCTTCCCTTTCTGCAAAGTTGGCATCACCTTCACCCTCAAAACTTAGGGTTTTTCCAAAAATTCCCACAACCACCAAAACAACCATTAACAACCAACAAACTAGCTTTTACTACTCAAGAAAGAACTTGCAACCATTTACCACCTTCTCTTTTCAATTTTCAACTTGAAATCCTAGCCATCATCTTCCAAAAGAGAGGCTCATTCAAGAAAACAAACAAAGAAGAAGGTAGTAGAAGGTTGCTAGCTTGAGAAAAGATGAAGACACTACTACAAAAAAGTACTTTTTACGCCCTATTTTTAACCCAATTGGCGCCCTTTCTCAGGGGGACGTGTATGTGAGGGGAGTAGAAAGTTAGGGTCTACGGCGCCCTATATGAAAAAGGCGCTATATGTATCTCCTACGGCGCCCATCTTCAAATATAGGGTGCCATAGACTATGCTACCTACGGCACCCTATATTTAAATATAGGGCGCCGTAGGACTAAATATTTTTTTTTAAAAGTGCAACAGCCACTACGGCGCCCTATCCTCCTCCTCTTTTTTTTTCTTTTGACATAAAAGCCACCAAGAGGCTCCGAAAAAGGGACCCAAGGGGTCACCCCCCGGGAACTGGCTAAAGCGGGATGGCACTAAACAACAATGTGCTCTCGAAGCCATTCACAATGCTCCCCTTGGCGCCACCACCAGCGGCACAGTCAGTGACATCATCATGGATACCGTCCAGCTGGAGAGCATTTTTGGGAGTGGAACTGTTGGCGCTGACGGAAGCTCTGAAAATGGCGTTGACAGAAGCAGATCTGGGCTCATGAAGCTCACGACGTCGCGACACAGATTTAGGCTTCCTCCAGCTCATGACGGTGGTGACTCAGGCACATCGATCACTCGGCTCGCCTAGCCGGTTTACATTGCCCTTAGGGATGCATTCCGAGCAGGAGCTTCGAACCTGAAGCTAGCACCGGAGTTCTCACTCTTCAACACTTGCTACGACTTGTCGGGGAAGACGGAGGTGAAGGTAAAGGGGGAAGGGAACAAGAAAAACAAATAAAGTAAGAAGAGGGAAGAAAACAAAGACCGGGCGTTTTAGACAGAAAAACAAATATTTTCTTGAGTTGAGAAATCTGACCTGCTTTGCCATGTAGACAGAGATCGAAGGAGAAGATCGGTTCCCCCTCTCTCTGTGACCTCTATGATACTAATATCCATCGCGAGAGAAAAAGACGAGCTGAGAGGTGCGTGAGAGAGTGACGACGAGAGGCAAGGGTCTGTGAAAGCACGCGCGACAACGAGAGGCAAGGGTCTGTGCATTGTGCGTGTGAGCTTTTAAATAAATGAGGCGCTTTTGGCACCCTACATTCTACAAAGGGTGCCAAAAGTCACGCTTTTAAATAAATAAGGTACTTTTGGCGCCCTATATTGTGTACAGGACGCCAAAAGCAGACTTTTGGCGCCCTATATGCAATATAGGACATTAAAAGTGTAGTTATTACGCGCCCTGTATCCGCATAGGGCACCTAAAGGCATCTTTAGGTGTCCTATATTGGAGATAGGGTGCCTAAAGCCTTCCTATAATTTCAAAAATGCCACCGCCTTTATTTTTTACTCCCTTTTTTGAAAAAAGGATGCAAATTTCAGTAGTAAAAAGTATATTCTGTAGTAGTGAGATTTGAGAGCTTGAGTGGTTACCTTGTGTGTGCTAGCTCTCTTCTTCTCTTTGGATGCTTGAAGATAGAGTCTTCTTTGGGAATTTAGGGAGAGAAAAACTTGATCAGGGAGAGAGGGAGAGAGGACGGCAATTGAGGGAGGGAGAGAGGGAATTTCCTAATTTAATTTGCCTCTTGGAATAATGTGTGTAGGAGAATGAAACTTGGGGACTGTAATATCCATATTTTTCTACTAACTGAAATAAATGATAATCTAGTAGTTATGAAATGAAATGGAATTTAGAGATAGATAGTTCATAAAGAGTGAAAGGTTACGGGTCGCAAGTCGCAAGTCAGATCTAGCCTAGTGGATGGAATCCCATAGGAACTTCAAAAGTTAAGCATGCTTGTCCTAGAGTAATGTGAGGATGGGTAACCTTCTGGGAAGGACCCATATGTCATTTAACAAAAAGACCAATGATATAAAGGTCTTTAAGAGTTAAAAGTAAGGGTAAAATATGAATTTTGGAAAATTAAGAAAGTAAGGGCAAAATGGTAAATATGAGAAAATGGAAGGGCATTTTGGTCATTTGACAAAGTCAAAAGTAAACTATTGACCAAAATTTTCAGATGCCCAATAGACAGAGCTCGACTCACTGATCACAACCGTGATTCACAGATTTTCGCGATTCAGACTGGATTTCTGTCTATATAATTTTGAAGGGCATAAAAGGGAAAAATAATTATTTAAGGTACCAGGAGTTCCCAAAGATCAGAGACCAAGATATGGAAAATTTAGTGAATTTAATAGTATTTAATAAAATTATTGCCCAGTATACGATTGAGGTGATTTTCCCGAAAATCGGGAAAAAGACCCGAAAATCCCGAAATGTAATTTATTTCAAAAATTAATTTTGGACAATCTAGAGGGCATTTTGGAAAAGAAAAAAGGGCTAGAGTATCAGTGAAAAATGTAGAAATTTTTAAAGCCCTAAAAGTAAATTGCCCTCTGAGTGCACGTTTTTAGTGGTTTTGGACAGGATAAAATAATCCTGTTAATTTTGAGGAAATCAAGGGGTATTTTGGGGATAGTAAATTTACCATATTCAAGAGGAAAATATGGAGATTAAATGAGGAAGAAAACATCTACAGAAAAGTTGGAAAAGATTTACCGGAATATAGTTATGTTTACCGGTAAAAGTAACCGAATGGGATCCAGTTTGGCTAACCAAACCAGATTTTAACCATCTAGTTACAGCCATAATTGCCACTTTTAAGGAGCCAATAAGAGCTTAGCAATTGTCATATGTGTGGCACATTTTCAACCCTTAAGATTAAACTTAATAAGTAAGCTTTCATCTTAGCCCTTAATCTTTTATGAGGGAATTTTATAAACCATTTTTCTCCTCTTCCTCCCCCATTTGGCCGACTCATTTGGACAGAAAAAGAGAGAGGAGAAGACGCCATTCAAGCTCACACAAGAAGAGAAAAACTTGAAGAAATTCCAAGGTAAGGGATGAAAGTACCTTAAGATATACATAAATCTCTTCCTTGTGCTCTCCTCTACAACTTCCATGGATTGGAATTTTGATTTGGTCTCTCTTTCTCAAGTTTGATACTTAGGGTTCTTGAGAGTAAAGTGA
>JANTPZ010004911.1:0-15286 GCA_025593235.1 Vachellia pachyceras | reverse complement strand
TGGCCCAACATCTCCACATAAACAAGGCGAATGATGTATTCCTTCATCTTGCGCTTGGGAATGTCAGGTTCAATTATGCGACGCTTGAGGGTTTCGATCTCATTGAGGACGATTCGGTCTTCCTCGGCCTTGGATCGAGCTTCACCAATGGACTTGACCAGATCAAGGAACTCCTTGGACTGGCCAAACCCACCCTGGGAGCCCATGGCGAGCTCCCTCCCGATTGTCTTCAATTGCTCCAGCTTTGCTTATTTCTACTCGATAACCAGGGATCAACTCAAATCAAAAGGCTAAATCATTGAAATTCGCTGGCCACCGAGAGACCAACATTAACAGAGTGTACGAGTGAATTCGGGGAAGATACCCAGATCCGGTGTACTTATCATCTAAGGCCTGATGTGCGTGATGAAAGAGAGGGAGAGAGCCAAGGGAGTAGAACGACAAGTGTGGAGGAAAAGCAAGGGATATGGTGGCCTTCTGAGAGAAGGAAACGACGTCGTATAGCCTCAATAGGTAGTAGTCACAGACTCGCAGTCTCAAGGAAGTGGTGGAAGAAGAAGCTAGAATGAAACATGAAAACCGAGCGGTAAAACTAAAAACGGTCCTGTCCTGAGGATGACGATGAGGATGGTGAAAATGCAAGGGATGAT
Organism: Vachellia pachyceras; assembly: GCA_025593235.1. Classification (NCBI taxonomy): domain Eukaryota; kingdom Viridiplantae; phylum Streptophyta; class Magnoliopsida; order Fabales; family Fabaceae; genus Vachellia; species Vachellia pachyceras. The sequence goes on along the minus strand of JANTPZ010004911.1, from coordinate 14,636 downwards.
CAACGCCATTCACGAGTCATGGCCATGATGCAAACGTGGAATTCTGATTCAAGGTGGTCCTAGATTCTGTACTCGGCGTGTCCCAAACGAGAAAAGCAAGCTTGCATAAATAATTAAATATAATATAAATTTGGCAATATATGTGTATATAAAATCCGATGAACGAACCGAATGGGTGACTCGCGACGAATTAAAGGATTTAAAGTAAATACGTGGATGAGTTTATCTTGATTTTCAGAAAAACACTTTTGAATATGTTTTTAAGAATGTAAAAGCTTTGTCAAATATGTCAATATATCTATACTTCTCAGGTAAAAAATAATATCTCTATGCTTTTATATTTATTAATGGAAAATTTAGTCTTAGATTTCAAATAAGTAAGTTATTTAAAGAACGGTCTTATGGAGGAAAATATTTAATGAGAGGTTCAATTGACAACATGAGGTCCTTGTATTGACAACATTATGCGCTGTGTTAACAACACCTCAGGATATCAATGGGACCTCTTATTGAATATTTTTATCCATATGATCATTCCTTAAATAAGTTACTTACTTGGGAATTAAGAATAAATTTCCCTTTATTAATTACTGCCACCATGATTTGGATTAAATTAGACGCAGACTAAAATCATCTGTCGTGGCATTAATTAATTTTCCCATTTTAACGTTGTATTTAATTAATATTTAAAGTTAGAAAAAATAAGTCATCACATCATTTGAGATAAATTTAATCATTTAACTATCAGAGAGTATGTGTGATATCTGCAGAAGGGGGGCTGAAGATCTGGATCATGTTTAAAGATTGTACCTTGGCTGCAACAACCTGGAGGCTAATCCTCCATGATCAAAGTATTAATTCCTTCAACACTCGTTCATTCAAGGATTGGTTGGTGAAGAGCCTGAAACCTACTAAAAGCAACCCTCATATGGCACATAGTACCCATCTAAAAGATATTATCTCGTTTTACGGAAAAATATTGTTAAACGTGCGTTTGACTTTTTCAAACACTCCACCAAACAAACTCAATATTTATACATAATTGGTTAAAAATACATCAGTTAAATAGCTACACTTATTCAAAGATGTGTTGTTACTTCTTACTCCTAAGTGTCATGGTCCAATCTAAGGGTTCCTAGAATTCTCTAAAAATCCTTTGAAAACACTTGTATATACCAGGATATTCTAGAGTTTTCCACACATTTTTCACATGTGTAAATATATAGAATAAATATCTAGATATTTTAGGAGATGGTTCTGGAAGGTCGATATCGGCCGTCGGATCGAATAGATCTCCACCGTCTATTGAGGAGGTGGAGTAGTATAAATACCCCTAAGGGGTTCACTTGTAAACCACCAAGGATTTTAGAGCAATACAAGCATTCTCTCAAGTTCTCCATCTCTCTCTAGTTTCTCTCTCTAGACTTCATTAATTCTTACAATTAAGTCTTTAAAGGCTTACTAGCAGATTCCAGAGTTTGAGTTCAAGCAAAGCTTGCTACGTCGCACGGCACCTCATCAAGTAAATACTAAACCCGTGACATAAGGCATTTTTAAGTAATAGAACTTGTAATAAGTTGCCTTTTATATATATAGATTACTAAAGTATATGTTGAGTTTTTAAACTAGAGATCACTTAACAAATTTAAATAACAATTAAATAATTAAATATTTGTAAAATATTTTTAAACTTTAATATGTAAAAATTTAAATACGAGGTTAACAATAAAAAATTAAAAATACAAGATGACGATTTAAATGAATTTCATCCATCACACAGCAGGATTTGGACAGCAAATTGGGCTTGTTTGAATAGTCCGTTGGGAGAACGAACACAGATTTTGAGATAAGTATGTGAGAGAAATTTTATCTCGAGAAATGTAGAAATGGCTTTGGGAGGCAAACGGCCTCCCCAAATAAATTCATTATGTATTGCTTACATCACATGTCCAAGAAGAAGAAAACGCCACCAAGTACAATGTACGGATGCCCCGAGGCCGTAACATGTCCGAAGATGAGCCCGCGTTTTTCTTCGTTGAAGAGAAAATGACGATTCTTGTTCTTGGGTTGTAAGTTGTAACCCTATACCACACGTACCCGGAGATTCATCTTCTGCGATTGAAGCAACCCTCCCAGCAAACCCTAACGCTACAATCTATGCCTTTTACTTCGAAATTCCGTTCTTCCTCTTCTTTTCCTGCATTTCTCTTATCTGTCCAGTTCCTTCCCTTTCTTCCTTCATAGCCATCTTCGCTCGAATTTCTATTTTCTCAAACAACGCTTATCTCGTTCTCTTCATGGCGAGTGATTCTGGCACGAAACCTCCCCCTGCTGCTTCTTCGTCTTCTTCAACTGCAGGGGAATCCTACATTGGGAGCTATATCAGTCTGCTTTCCAAGTACGAGATTCGTTACGAAGGCGTTTTGTGTCACCTCGACGTTCGGGATTCAACCATTGGCTTGAAGAGCGGTATCTGGATTTTGTACTATTCTCCGCTTTCTACGAATGTTACTCTGTTGCAGACTTTTAGTCAGGGATACTCGATTTATTGGATGGAGATTGTTTGATAGGTTATGGACGGTTTGGTTAGAATTGACGTCTCCTTGGCACGAAGTTACTGGTTGAAAGAACATAGACCTGCTGTTTGTTAGTGCAATGGATTGTAAGAAGTCAAAGAACAGTAACCAAATAATTTGATTCCCAACATATTCAGTTATTAGTGTGGGATGTAAGGCATTGGTGATAAATTCTAAAGAACACCAATTCATCACTCTAGAATGGAGAGCTACATTTGAACTCCTGTTTTTTTTTTTGTACCGAATCATCTCTCTAGAAGGAAAGAGTAGGCTTGGTGATCATACAGTTTGTCTTATGAAGTTACTTAAACCAACGTCGGCATTTGATAATAATCCACCTCACTTCACACACCTTTTTGTATGTATATCATCTGTATGGCATCTTTCTACAATCGAAGAGGAGTGGATGATTAACGGCACCCTTTGACGTAATAGGCATTGATGCAATTATGCTGTACATCATATATTTCCTGAAAATCTTTCACATTTCAAAGGAATTGCTTCTAGGTGTTCAGTGAATATGCTAATATTTTTAGATCAGTGCATAATGTGATTATTCTAACTAGAGCTGCAGTTGCTTGATTAAGTTTCAAATGTGTGAAAAATTCTTCTTAAATTTGAATTTGAATTGACTGTTATGTGAATTTGCAGTCAAATCTTATGGGACAGAGGGGAGAAGAAAAGATGGTTCACAAATTCCTCCAAGTGACAAGGTTTATGAATACATTCTTTTTCGAGGGAGTGACATTAAGGTAAGCATAGTATAATTTCATCCAGCATCATAGTTTAACGCGGTGCTGTCATGAAAAGTAACTGTACACTTGGCCATTCCAGCACTTATTTCTTGGGGGGTGGGGGTTCTAGTATCGTGTTATTATGTATAAATGAATTTGTAACTAAGAATTTAAACCCTTTTTCCATGTCCTTTATTTCACTCATCAGTGTATGTATAAGACTGGTGATGGAATGTACATCTGTTTTGCGAATAAATTGTACTATCAGAGGTAACCTACATTTTATTTATGCATTGAAATACTTGGTGATGTCTTTCAAATTTATAAGATCTTTTTTCTTAGCTTAAATTCTTTTCCAGAAACAAGTAATAGGTGACCTTAGTACTTCATTGAAAAGTTCTTTTTTCTCTTTTGTTTTTAACTGGTTATTTCTGAATATTTGCCTACTAAGTTTTAAAGGGGATTTTTTTTTCTGGGGATGTTCTGATGCTTTACTGTACTTCATGATTTTTCTGGACAAATTATAACTGAATTTTGGCATAAGTAGCCTTTTTGGACCTCAAGAGAATTGATTGACCAGAATCACATCTATCATCAGTTCCATTAAAAACATAATCCCAACACGTACCAATGAAAAATAACTGAATAAGTCATCCTAACTGGAGCCGAGTGTTTAAAACTGGATAGCTACTGATAAAATCTAAATTAGAATCGCTAATGCTGATGTTAAATAGCCATCAATAATATTGACCTGAACGTTTTAAACAGGCTTATTTTCTCCATTAATAATGTTATTCGTTGAGAATCCTATAGTTGATTCATATTTCTGAAGTAGGTTGAATCTAGGCTCTCTCCCTTAGCTTAAACAAATTGGCGATCTGAGTTTCTTACATGCTAATGAATTTTTCTCCTTTTCAGGATTTGCAGGTCAAGTCTCTCTCGACATCTATCAAAGAAGACCAGATATTCAGTGATCCATCCATTATCCAGGTACTTATGTTCAAACTTTGAAAAAGGAAAAAATGTTGATGGTATTTTAGCCAGTGGATCAAAATCCTCGAAATTTTCTTATTTCTAGTTTTTTTCCAGTCACAATATTCTGAAGTTGCCTCAAGTTCTCCTGTGGCTTCAGTGGGTGGGAGAAGTTTGACAGAATCAATGCAAAGGCAAGATACTCCTGCTTTGACCGGCAGAGACATTCCCCTTCTCGTTGGGTTGCCTTCTCATCAATCTGCAACGTTGATGAGCCCATTAGGTCAATCTGCTGTTGCACATGTTTCTGGTGCTCCTTCCTTCTCTTCAACAATGAATTGGCCAGAAGACAGTGGGATATCTGGGAGTAGCTCTCATTCTCTGCTGCAATCTGGTCCTTTTCAGTCCGCTTTACTAGTGGCACCTTTAAATACACAGAGCTGGGGCCAAACTCCAGAAAGCCAGTTACCCTCTTCAAAAGTGGACTGGACTACTTTAGCCGAGCATGGTGAACCTGTCTTATCTGTTACTGCTCCATCTCTTGTAAATCCGTCTTACGAACCTTCATCTTCCTCTTTACAAACTTCTGATTCTCTAGATGCTCCATCTCTTTTGTTTTCTAAGACACCATTGCCATATCATTCTTCAATGGTTGAATCAAACATGCCTTCATTTTCTTCACCGTTTCAAGTTATAAATTCTGTCAAAGATCAATTTCCTGGCAAAATTTCTCCTTACATGGGATCAGTGTTTCCTGAACAATCTGCGCATCATTCTGTTTCTTTATCTGTTGATTCTACTTCAGGCTCCCTGCCAAGACCTCCATCCTTTTCAACTCCAGATCAGTTTGTTCATTCCAGACAGAATTTTGTTAATTTAGTGCATAACCAGATCCCTGATCAGAATCCTATGGTTTCTCTGGCACCAATATCCTCTTGCTCCTCTTTTCTAGTATCATCTCCAGAACTTCAAAAACCATTGTTGCCTTTTCCACCGTTGCCAACTGCAGTGCACAAGGTTAGAGAATCATCTTGTTAATTTGTGGCAGCTAGTGGTGATGCTGTGGAAACTTTGATGAGCACCTGCAGATAATTCCCTAAAGTGCACCCTGTACTTGACGAGAGCCAAATCCCACATGCTGTGCAGTTTATCTTTTGTTTTCATTTTGTTTGTATGAAGTCAAAGGTCATGACAAGACAATGGGGGAGCTTTTAAAGATAATGATGTACTTCCAATTAAATATGGATATAAAGGAATAAAAAACTGAAAGGTGGAAAGGACATTAAATTATGAGAGATAAAGATTCTACGCAGATGCCAAATTAGCAGTTTAACATGGCTTTGCCTATTGGCTGCTGTTTGTGGCATTTTGAAATCTCAGTTCCGGGAAGTTTTACATTGAAGCAGCTCGTCGATTCCTGTTTGAAATTTGTTTAAAAACAAAATATAGTAACTCTCACTCTGTCTCTCGCACACACAATTTGCAGAGCCGCCCTGGACCTATTAGGCCCAATATATATTTGATAAAAATGATAAACTATCATTGACAGGAGATATTATAGTCGACTAAAGGATAAATTTGTGTGCTTTCATGGCTATAGTGCGGGGGTTCTGCTTCTGCTATTATACTGATTTGGAAGAAAAGAGAGAGAGCACTACTTTTTGCTATTATCATTCTGCATATAATTTTGGACCTTCTTGCTTCATTTTACAGTTTATGTTCTAGTCTTGCAGTTTGGATAAATTTCAATGCATATACCGAAGTGCTATATTTTAAAATTAAAGTTATAATAAATATTGGTTCTTTATTTATTTTTGCAGCCTCAGTACTCAGCTTCACAGTTCAGTGAAGAGTTTGATTTTGAGGCCATGAACGAAAAGTTCAAAAAGGATGAAGTATGGGGTTCTCTTGGGAGGGCAATAGAAAGATTGGAGGATAATGCTCCAACTGACAGCTTGGGTGACAGGGTGTGTCGTGGGTTTCAACCTAACCTAAACCCTAAGGTAGGAGTTGGAGTGTTTACATTGATGTTAACATATTCAGTCGTTGCATTCGTTCATTGGGAAGTCAAGTTTTTTGCAGAATGCTGTTTTTTTTCAGTCTAAAATCATGTGTACTTGTAGTAAGAGGTTGTGTTCTTGGTTGTAGCCTGCATATACGAAAGACGACTTTTTTGACACAATTTCATGTAACTCTCTCTCTCATGGATCAAGGAATGGACAGAATCGCCTATCTGAGAGAATGAAGCTGGATTCTGAGGTCTGCTAACACATTTAGAACTTAAAATTGCTGGTTAGATATTGTCCAAAAATTGACAAGGTTTTTTGTCTGCTTGCTTTTCAGACATTTGGCAATTTTCATCGGAGCCCTACTATGGGTTATGGTGCCTATGGCGGTCATCGGAGCTCATACAATATGGGAAGGGGTTATAACTATTACGGTGGAAGAGGGCGTGGCAGGAATATGCCTTTCTATTAGCAGCAGCCATATTCTCTATTTTCTAAACATCGATCAGTCTTCCTTCCATCTTCTACTGACTACTCCTTTGTCTTCCTTATGATCTTTGGCTTTGTTTGGAATGAAGAGTTTCAAGAAAAATGACTTTAACATGTGTCTTGTGACTTCTCATATTGAGATGCTAGCATATCAAACTTGAAAAAAAAAAAAAGCCCGCCAGCTTCATGTCTTTTTATTTTGTCTCATGACTGGCGTTTCAGCTTGAACTCTGTATTCAAGTCTTTTTTGTCTATATAACAAACAGTAGCTGATAAAAAGCTATATTAATGAAGTGCCAGATACGTTCTCTGTATTCTTTTCTTTCCATTCTGCTTTCTAATTTTTCTCTGCATACTTATTTGTTGATCTGTTTCGGCGTGATTGCTGCAATGATCATGTGAATAAATTGACTCAATATTCTTGATCTCTGGCATCTGAAAGGCTCAAATTTAGTCTTGGGGGGGGTACGAATTGCTTGATTTAAGGAAATTAAAATAGTCAAACTAAGCACATCTTTCATGTTCGAGAATTGAATCTTCAATCTTGTTTCTGAAATGTTGACTAATTAGTGTGATGCTGGAATCCAAAGTAAGAAGGTTAAGCCAGTTCCAAGACTATTTCTTTTGTAGTCCCTGGTAGCTTAAGAATTGTTAAAAGCATAAAAAACGATGGATCCAACGCAACTGAGCAGCGCGCGCGCGAGATATTATATAATATAGATCCACGTCAGACAAATTCAATAATTAATTTCTACAAGTGGAGTCCAAAATGGAGTTCCTATCTGAGGCAGCTAGATCTAAGAGACTAAGATAGGGACAGTATATACACTAACAGTTCCTCTATCGTGTATATATATAAAAATCAGAGGATTGGCTGGATGGCAAGGTTAAATGTCAAAAGTGGGTCTCAGTGAGACACTTTCTTTGTATTAAAAAAAATGAATAAGTATGGTATCCCTTTCTTTAGAAGCCTTCTTTATTTATCTGCCCTTTCGCAACTTGCATCAGTTACTAAAATTCTGCCATTCTCTCTCATCTTCATTCTTTGGTTTGTCCCAAAAGAAACCTCTGTTTGATTCCCTCCTCTGTTTCTAACATACCAATGCTCAGTCTCTCTTTTCTCTTTTCTTTTCTTCAAGGATTGTAAAGTAATAAATATAATATGACAATAATGTTTGTAACAATTAATGTTACCCCATTTGTGCGTGTACTTTACGATTCTCATCTGCCTGGGTGGCCTTCATTGTTGAGAGCAATGATCCTGTGGTACAAGGAGCAAGAGCCGCAAGGATCAAAATGGCTGATCCAACGTAAGTGCCTCCTCTTACAATGTAGCACTCACCATTCAACCAACCTTCTCCATAAGCTTGCCTTCTGCTCATGCTTGTTGCTGATATCAGCATAATTACTGCAACCCCAAAGCTCAGCCTGTGCCCATAATCCACCCATTATTTTTTTAAAAATTTGAATTTTAGTGTGCATTGAAGGTGAAAGTTATGATCTTTTTTTTTTATGAATCTGTTTGTTTTAGGAATTGATTTTAAGGGTTACTGACATTGTAAATTCTTGCCATTTGATTGAATTTTAATTTTGACCCTTGTAATTTCAAATCATGATTTTTTTATCCTTATAGTTTCATAAAAACTTGGTCTAAATTAATGCAAACATACATACAAACCAAAATGCATTAAAAATATAGGGACTAAAACAAAACACATATAGTCATGTACTTGCAACGAATTTTTTTAGTTAACGCCGTTAAATTTAGACAAATCTTAATGAAATTATTGAAATAAGAAACCAAGATTTGAAAGTATAGAAAGTGAAACAAAAATTGATGAAATTGTATTAACCCCAATGCTGTGAGCTATTTGGTGGGCCTACCAGCTAAAATTAAAACAATTTGAGACATGACCATCTGTCATTCTATCCCCAAGTTATTTTAATGTTGTGCAGAAATGTCTAGCACTTTTTTAAAAAAATGATTTTTATTTTTCCCCTCTTCTGGCCATCTGTGTTCTTGCTCCAAAAAATACCAACTGGATATGCACGTGGTCGAATTGTCAAATGGTGAGCCAGACAAGAAGCAAAGTGTAACAAACAATGATCTGGCGTTCTATTTTCATTTTCAGAAACAGCGACAAAACATGAGAATGGGAAATTTCGATTTGACACTTGGATTGGGAGGGGGCTCGCCACTTTTCCAGAACCTGGATTAAACTTCTTTTCTTAGTTGGAAAAAGGTCAATTCCCATTAGGTAAAGTTGATGATCAGGTAATATATTCACTAATTAATCAATCAATTCAAGATTTTGATTTCCGGGTTCTTGAATAGACGTTCTTGGCTGCGAAGTAACAACTAACCACCTTAAGTACGCAAAAGAAAAAAGAAACAAAAACAGAGAGAGAGAGAGAGAGAGATCAAAAACCTACCAAGAGATCAGAAGCAGAGCTTTTGCAATTGCTGGTATCTTGAAACTGACACGTCTTTTTCCTCCTGAACAAGAACTCTTCAAGAAAGTAGAATTCCCAATAATCTGGGCAAAGAAGAAGCTTACTAGAGCTGCAACACCAAACCCAAATGCTGGGCTTGATGGCATGAAACATAATCTTCCATTCCATCTCAAATCCTCCTTCTACAAAAGAAAAATCACATCAGCAAGGGAAAAAACAGAGAATAATAAAAGAACAGACTTTACCTTATTTCTCTTGAACTCAGCTACAATACAAGAGATGAATGAAATTAGGCCGAAGAAAATGGAGATGATGATTATGAAGAAGATTCCTGTGAATCTGCCTCCTGGACGAGGGTTTTCCATGGTGGGGTTGAAGTTGGTTATGTGATGAAGAGACTTAGGAGGGGGGGGGGATCAATCAAGAACAAAGATAATAAAACGCTTGGAAGCTACTCAAGGAACAGAGGAGAGATGATGAGTTGGTTGTGCCCTGAAGGTGTATTGGCCATCACCTCCTTCATTCCTGAGCAGCTTCTTGCTTTGTAACAGAGCTGCTGCTGCTTCTTCTTCTTCTTCTTTTTGAGACTTACTTTCCAACAAGTCTTTCATTTCATTGATTTGAAGGAGATACCATTCCTAACTGTATGTGGACGGTTCTTTTGGAAAATTCTTTTCACCAAGTTTTCTTTCCTCCACTTGGTCAATTGCTTCAATGGGGGTAATTATGTGGGTATATTATGCCAGAGTGGACTATTAAGAACAACTATTTAATCCACAAAACCTGCTTTTAGAATAAACCAAAAAACAAGAAGAAATTGTGAATGATCAACTATCAATATCTTATACTAAATTTGTATCAAAAAATATCTTATATTAAATGGATGGTTGGTTAGCACATCAATCCTAAGGTGTGCTTCTAATTTTCTTTTCTCCTTGTGATTATTAGTATAATCATAATCAATTGCTAGTTGCTAACTCATGGGGGGAGGTTTTTGTGGGATTCTTTTTTTAAAAGAAATATCTGACTTGCTATGACATAAGAGAAGGTTATAATCATTTTTTTTTAAAATTTTAAGCCCCCCAAATAAAATAACAACAAAGAAATAGCCGTCTCCTCGTTGTGGGGTCATTGACTTTTAGAACCAAAAGAGAAGGAAGATTAGAAATGAAAATAATTGGTCTTATCGCAATTCTCTATTCTTCTCTCATTTGCCGAAGGCTTTGAGAGGTTCCTTCTTTGAGGTTTCCTAAAAGATTAACTCTTTTTTTCATTTTAATAATTTGAGATTCGATTCCAATGAAGCATGCGGACTTGGGGGAAGCACCGATGCCATCTTATTTCCTTTTTTTTTTTTTGGTAGAACAATCAATTATTCCATAAATGGGTCAAGAACGATCGGATTTGAATGAAAATTGTGTTCTTATTGGAAGGGTTGTACTTTACTTTTGAGGATTTAGAATTTCATAGCAAGATCATGAAAAATAATAAATATAAAAAATAAAATGGATTAAAATATTATATTTTATACCGAAACCAACCATCCAACTAATTTTTCTTTTTTTTTTTGGTACAAATGAGGGCATATGCCCGAATTTAAAGAAATAAAAAAAAATTGAATTTAATCCCATAAAATCTTTATTACCATGCTCAGTAGAAACTTTGGGCGGAGTCGAAAAGATAATTTTGATAAACCACACTTTACTAGTACATTAGCTACATGATTTTGCTGTCTTGAAACATATTATATTCCAATTGAAATTCATATGTTATTGATTCAAAGGAACACCAAACTGCAAGCATTACCAATGTATGGGTTCAAAAGCATTTGGATCAAATTTTTTTAATTTGATTCAAGGATAACATGCTTGAAATCCATGTCCAACACAAGGCTTAGACATTTAAACATTGCTCATTATCACTGCAATCCTCAAGAAAATGAGAAAAACCACCATCCATTTTTCCATGTGATCTCTGATTAATCTTAATAACATCAATAGGAATAGGAGGAGGTTGCCATACCGAGAAAGCAAGAGGATGATTGTCAACATTAAGCAATGTATCATTGGCCAGGGCAAAAAGTTTCCAAGTGTGCAATATCACCACAGCAGGTTCATGTGGTTTTTGCAAATCAGCATCAAACAAACAATTGCTCCTCCAAATTCACAAATTTCCAAATGGAAACACCCAAAATGACATCCCAATTTGAATCTCCACCTCCAACTAGCTTTTATAGGCATTATTAAACATTTCATTTGGTACATAAGAAAACCTTATTGACATTCTCATTCAAAAGTTATCATGATTGGGATGACCATTCTGTTTTTTTTTCTGTCTGAAACAATTCTTATTTGGACACTGCCTCAGTACCAATAAGCTACAACAACATGAAAAAGGAAGATTAATTTCATTTTTCTTTTTCCTTCTTTTTTAGCTCATCTAGATTTCTTCCTTCTAAGAACTTCAAGCACAGATTGTGCAGTGCAATAAGCAATGGCCTGAACAGTAACCATTGGATTCACACCCAAAGCTGTTGGGAACACACTTGCATCTGCCACATAAAGTCCTTCTACCTCCCATGTCTCCCCCATCTGGTTCACGGCCGACTCCCTCGGGTTCACCCCCATCCGGCAACTCCCCATCTGATGAGCTGAGCATAACGGGGTGGATAAGTCTGTCAATGGCCTTGAACTCTCCTCCTTCACAAACTTCTCAAACTCATGATAACTCACTTTCTTCACATTCAAGCCTCTCCCTTTATCATTATGGGTCCCAATTTCTTCAGCCCCAGCTGCTGCAAGAATCCTCAGCACCTTCTCTATCCCTCTCTGCAGATTCCTCTCATCAATGTCCTTCATCTTGTAACTAATGTTGTCCTGAGACCTCACCGTTCCTGAGCCTTGATCTCTCGCCAGCGCGAAGACGTGGGCGGTTCGCGAGAACCTTCGCATCCTCTCTTTTATGTTGCTCCCAGAAACCCATGGCATTAGAAGGGAGAACACACCAGGATGTAATGCTGGTGTTTGTATCACAGCTCCATAACCAGATTTCTCAAAGTCTGCTACTACTGTTGACATTGCTGTCATTATCCCTCCTTCATAGCTCTTCTTATGTTTCTCAGGCCAAACCTCGGAGGAATCATCGTCATCAGATGATGGTGTGTCTGGGAAATATCCCCAAGCCATTGTTACTGGATGAAGATGCAAGTGTTTTCCTATGTTCTTGTTCTTCAACCCACTTCTTTTGAGCAACTCTGGAGTACATAATGCTCCACATGCTACAATGGTAACCTTGGATTCAACCATACAAATGTCCTTAACTCCTTTATATTCATACTCAAAGACCACTCCTTTTGCTGTTTTTCGATCTTTGTCTTTGTGTTTCTTGTGGACGACTTCAATGGCAGTGCAGCTCGGAAGAATAGCTCCATTGCCAGATTTAACTAAGTCCACAAGCCACGTTTCTGATGTGCCTTTCTTCTTCCCATCTTTACAGCCCATACCACACCAGCCACAGTAATGATCAGGTGGAGAGTTTCGAGGAATTGTGCTCACCGGATAACCCATTTCTTGACAACCTCGTCTTAGAACAGCGTTGTTGAAACCTTCGTCATTGATTTCAGATTGAACTCCCATCTTCTCTGAGACAACATCCAAAGCTTCTCCGTATAGTTTGCTCTCAAAGAGTTCTAGACCGTACTCTCGGCTCCATTCTTTACAGACATGTTTTGGAGTTTTGAAACTAGCCGACCAGTTAATTGCAGAACCTCCACCGACGGTTGATCCTGCAAGTATGAACATGCCCATATCATCAGTAGCAATCAGCCCATTAGAAAGGTACATTTGTTCCATGCTTGGTCCTTCAAGAAGAGTGAGATTGTTTCTTGCAGTGTAGCCTCCTTTCTCCAAGACCAGAACTTTGTAGCCCGCTTTTGCCAGGACCCCGGAGATTACACCGCCGCCGGAGCCGGAGCCGATGACCACGGCGTCGCATTGGATGACTAAGGAAGGGGATAAGGAGGAGGTGGGTTTGTTTTTGGGGCGAAGGACGGTGACGGGGAATCCTCGACGTCGGAGAGCATCAATGGTGATGTCTCGTGGGCAGTTCATGTGGACAAGACCCTTGTAAAGTGGCCCCACAACCTCTTCGGCATCGTCTTCCTCGTCATGGTGGTCTGGTTCCGTTGATGTTCCTCGAAGGAAATGGTTCTTCAACTGGGCTTTGAATTCCGGGTCGGGCCCGGTGTATCCGATTGCTTTCCATGCCAAGTTTTCCTCTGCTTCATCTACCTGGTCAAAATTGAATGGTCCTCGCATGAGTTCAAGGTTCCAGTTTTCCAAGAAACCAGAAAAAAAAACACTCACAGACACAGTGACACATCCTTATGTAAACACGCACACATTCCAATGATTAATCATGTTCAAGCCCAGTTGAGCTCAGGTGAGTGGTGTTTGGCAAAGTTTTTGAACACCCCAAAAGCATGTTCAACAGTGTTTTTTCATAAAATGAGATAATCTACTTCACACATTTACCTCGTAAATGGTAAAAGCACTTTTCCACCGCTTTTTCAAACGGACACAGTATCTTTTCAACTCAAACAATAATTTAGGGAAAATGACAAAAAAATCCCAAATAAGACACTTAATTACAAAATGGTCCCAAACATTTGTAAAATTACAAAATGGTCCCAAAGCTACTGAGGTTGTAAATGAAGGCTGCTTAGATTGTAAATGAAAGCTGCTGAAGTTGTTAAAGGTTATTTGTTATTAACAACCTGAGCAGCCTTCATTTACAACCTCAGAAGCCTTCATTTACAACCTCAGCAGCTTTGGGACCAATTACCATAAAATCTCAGAAATAGCTGCTAAGGTTGTAAATGAAGGCTTCTGATGTTATAAATGGAGGCTGGTGTGGTTGTTAATGACAAATAACCTTTAACAACCTCAGCAGCTTTGGGACCATTTTGTAATTTTGCAAATGTTTGGGACCATTGTGTAATTAAATGTCTTATTTGGGACTTTTTTGTCATTTTCCCAATAATTTATCACATTATTAACCGCTATTATTAATTTATCACATTATTGAACGGCAGCCCTTTCAGTTTTTAGCTAACCCATTGGTAACAATGCTTTGGTTTTTAACTGTTCAAACAGTATTTTTTATTGGCCAGGTACTCACGAAGTCCATAATCCGACTTAGTTTAGAGTTTCCGTTTTTCACTATGCTTAAAGCCCATAACCAAACACACTATAATTATGTTTGTTGAAATGTTTGATTTAGTGGGCCGTCAAGGTTAGCTTAGCCATAAATGGGCTTAGGTGGGTCTAGCTTACTATTGGGCCGCAGAGTCAATCCTACTCCCCAAAGAAGTCTACAACAAGCAAAGGCTAGCAGAATAATAACAA